>JAJJWX010001888.1:0-154592 GCA_023529315.1 Papaver bracteatum
TTAATCGACGACGAAAAAGATATTGTAGAATCACAAATGATGAGGCAAGTGTTTATGACTACTTTTATATCTTTACCATTTTGTGATAGAAATCTCAAGCCAATTATTACAATTATACTGCAGATAGAAACAACAAAGAATCAGATCAAACTATGATAAGTAATATCGGTCTGATAAAAGTCTTTAATCGATTAACTTTGGTTTTAAGAAGAAAACCAAAGTTTAAAGGAGAATCGACTCTAGCTTAGCACAACTAGTATCACACAGAATGTGTAGGGATTAGGTTTCCCAGTTTCTAGAGTTCTTCCTTATATAGTCTTTAAATCAGGGTTTGCAATCAATGTTAGATTACTAAAAAAGCATTCAATATTCACTGTTACATGAAAACCTAATTAGATTCAAGCTAATATTTATCAACCGTTAGATCGAAAACAAAGATTGTTATACACACTTGTAATACACGTTTCTAGGTTTGTGTAACCATACCCAAACTTGTACATTAGTTGGTTCAACAATAGTTAACCAAAAGGTTAGCCATATGATAACTTTCATATCAACCATGTTCTTCTTCACCATAACTAGTCCAAATGACTCAAATGAACTAGTTAGAGAGTTATTCAATTGCTTAGATCTTTATGTACTACACGAGACACAATTAAAGCAAAAACGATATGATTCAATCGAATCGATTCATGTACTATAAAGCCATGGTTTGCAATATGATTCCTTAGTTTATTAAGATAAGTTCACAAACATCGTTTTTAAACATAACCTACTCAAGTTCGAGGGCTGGGTTCGCGGACTGGGGACTGAGTTCGCGGACTGAAGTTCATGTACTACTCCGATTTCACTTGATCAACAAAGTTATCAAACTTTGGTTCAATCAATAAGGACTTATACATATATGTGTTTCCACAACAATGCTTATATCCTCCAATGATTATATTGTCTAAACTCTTATTTCAATCATTGAAACATTATCAGAGGGCATTATATAGTTGTTATTCACAAACTATTTTTTGTCATAGCGATTTCCAAAATGATTGAAACATAACATGACTTTCGTCACTAGGTAAAGATGAACTTGGCTAAAGCGAAAGCTTTACCAACACATATTTCGATAAATAGATAAGAGATATATACTCATCTCAAAATATCACATGTGTATAATCTTAGTCTATATAGTAATACGACTTTGTCTCAAGATAGGAGATAGAGTAAATAGAATTTTGAGTGATAGATAAGTTCAAGTCTCCACATACATTTTATTCGATGAAGATCAAATGGTTCCTTGAGTAGTCGTTCGTCTTGTATGATGATCTCCATGGCGTTCTTGAGCTCAACTACACTTTCTATCCTAGTCCGAGACCTTAGCTATAGTAGACTAGAAATCAAGACTTTATAGTTTTGATCACTAACATTGACAAACATGCTTGAAATAACAACATATGCGAGTTTGACTGAGCAATGATCTAACAATCTCCCCCTTTGTTAATTTTAGTAGCAAAACTATTAATACATATGGAATACAAAAAATATATAAATAAACTTTGTAGCCCCTATTCTATATGTCTAATCTTCAACATTACTCGAAATCTTCGTCACTTCCAGGTAGTCCAATGATCCCAAAGGTTGTAAGTTTAGCATCATTGTTGTTGAAAATCCATAGCTATAACATTGAGAAAACAAGAGTTCTCAATCATTGTTATACAGTGTCATAGTATCATTACACAGCGTCAAAGTCCAATTGCATCACAACTTTAACAACAATACTATGGTGATACGTCACTCCCCGTTAGTCAATACTCCATCTCACATGGAAACCATTCCCCATTACATAATGATCCGAAAACCATATGTATTTGTAGTATGAACTACATATTTATTCTCCCCATTTTGTCAATAAAATTGGCAAACGTACAAAAACGGGATCCTAATGAAATTTACGTAAGATACATTTCATGACCAAAGGTAAATGTATATCATCTTGTTTAGATGCAATCATAAAGCCGAATCTAAATGCATTCATCAAGGAGTTCATAAAGATACAAGATAACCCCTACAATATTCCACAGCCGCACTCCCCACAAAGATTTGGAAATGAAGCAAAAGTTCAAAAGAACTCTTCCTCATAAAATGTCATTCCAAAGAGAACAACAAGAGCGACCTTAATTTCAAAAGAAAAGACCGATTTCTTTGGAATCAACAAATATCATACAAGTATGAATTTGGAATCCAAAAAGTAATATTCAATCAAGTTAACCGTAAGCGAACCATGATTAATTTGACTAAATATGCTCAACACAAGTAAACTTATGGAGAATTAATAACTCGATTAGGTTAATCACAAGAGAACCCATAATTAATCTAACCAGGATAAATAATTAAACTAATCACAGAAGTAATCAATTTAATCGTTTATACTCACATAACAAAATCTATGGAATGATGACTAAGTTAATCTTAAAAACAACCAACCCAGTCAAAAATGCTCAAACATAAAATAAACTTAAAGATTCATAACTAAATAATCACACAAGATGATTAATTTAGGTCAATATGCTCGACATAAAGTACCTTATAGAACACAACTAAGCTAATCACAAAAATAATCAACTTGGTTGTCTAGTGCTCGACATAAGACACAGTACAGAGCCTCATAGTAATACACAAAATATGGATCTGGGAAGATCAATTACTGCGGAATACAAAAGGATTCATTATATGTTTCCATCACCATTTGCACAATGACATACAATAGACATAATCCTTGAATCACAAAAGATTTTAACCTATCTTACATCAATAATTGACAATATAGGCTTAAATTTTGTGTTTGTCAAAAGTCAATTCATTTTTTTTTATCAATACTTGCATATAAATTCACGAATGACTTTACTTTTGACAAAGTATGGGACAATCAAGTTCACGGACGTAAACATACATATCCCATAACAATATTGCAATATATAAAACCATAAAGATTAATACTGCAAAAATCATCTTCCAAACATGTTTAGAATTTAAACAAATAAATCTAAAAACAAGAAGATGAAAACTTTGGATATAGCTATGTGTAATCACAATAATGGATATTCCAAACACTAGTTATTCTTCTAAATAAAAACATGAAAAATAGAATTCTTATCAGAAGACTTACTAGTTGTCGTAGATCTTTCTCAGAGCATCTACTAAGAATTACTACTCATTATTGAAAAACCCATTGATTATGGGATCCTTCAGTTCTTCCAAATATTCAGAAATATCGGTTAACTCACTAAGTTCTCTTTTCAAATCACGCAAGGTGTTCTTGGATAGAGACAACATTTGTTCATAGTGAGTTATCTTTTCTAAAGAGGAAATGATTTGAGATTTTAAACCATTTCTCTTGTTGATGAAGTCTTTCACCATGCTTCTAAAATTATTGTCAATAGGACAAACAGAAAAGAAGCAGTTAGAGGAAGAACATTCTCCATTATTTGTAGTCTTCACTTTCTTAGTCCTTGAAGAAGAAATTCCTTTACACAGATTCACATTAGCTGCTTCAACTGCATCTCTGCTTGTGGTGCTTCTGGTTATAGGCGCCATAACATTGTATCTTTTCAAGGAAGGATGAAGTCTACCAATGATCTAAATAGACTTATGAACATCAAAAAACCATAGAAGAACAAGTCTCTTGTAGTTTAATGATGCATTACCCATATTTTTAGGAGAATATTTTCTTAACATAAATAGATACAAACTTGAGCCACAAAAATGCAAAACCTCACTTTCTCAAGCTAAAGTTTAGGATGCGAACAGCCCTGATGTTAGATTGGGACGTTATGAGATAAACGCTCTCCTTGTTTATCACATAGTGATTTTTCAAGGTTTGTTGTGTAAGCAAGTTTCTTACCTCTTCTGATTCTGGAAGCATTGTTTTTAGGAGAACCATGCAGATTATCCAGATTCATCTTTTGCATGTTCTTCTGTAGTTTGGAAATTCTTTCAATGTTCCTCTTGAATCTCCAACACGTACTTTGAACATGCCTTGCATTTCCACAAAACAAACAAACCAAGGATTCTTTGCTTTGTTGAGGTATCTTTTGCTTAACACAGTTTCCAGCTTTTATTTTCCCCTGATCAATAGAATCAACAGGATTGACTACGTCTGCACACTTGATTTTGTATCCTAAACCATTAGTGTTTCCAAAGGACTTTTGACCAAATAACATTGCTGAAATTTTGTCAGAGCTTCCAGATAATCTTTGTAGATTATCCTTAAGAGTATTAATCTCTTTCTCCTTTACATCAATGATTCTGGTGAGTTTATCAATAAGACGATCTATCTCAAGATTTTTCACCTGAACTAATGATTCTAGTTTCTTCAATGAAGCTTTTAATTGAAGATTTTCTTGAAGAACCTCTTTATTCAAGAAATCTAAAACCTCTGTGCCAGTCTCATATCCTAAATCAGAACTTGAATATGTAGATGTTTCTTCTGAAAAAGCTGAGAGTTCGTCACATCTATCAAACGTATTCAGCTCGTTGACACTTAAGGTTTTTTTTCTTCACAGAATCATTAACAAAGATGGCAGACAAAGGACGTTTATCACGTCTAGTGCTTCTCTTCACAAATTCTTTTATATTTTCTGTAATCAACGATTTTTTAAACCAGACATCATCCATACAACATTCATCACCCCATGACAAGTTGGAGGATTCACTTGTGGTTGACACACTATTGAATGTAATGGTTTGAATAAAATTTTGATCAGGAATTCTTACCTTTCCAAAAGATGTATTTTTAGAAAGAGTATTGAGGTTATTTCCTTCATCGATGGTACATTTCTTAGAAACGTGTTTGTTGGCTTCAAAAATAGTTTCTAAGATATCCCAAGCATATTTAGTCTTAGTGCAAGAATACATATAGTGCTGAAGATCTGGGGTAATGGCTTGTCTGATAGCATTTAAGCTTTCAGAATTTTGCTTTGCAGCAAGAATTTCTTCTAGACTATAACTACCAACGTCCTTAGTTATAGATACATCGCCTTCTGTATTCACCGGAGAATCATAACCATTAACAACAAGTACCCATATTTTAAAATCACGAGCTTGAAGATACGTGCTCATAGGAATTTACCACCATGGGTAGTTTGAACCATCGAAGACTGGTGGTACGTTAATAGAGATAGCACTTATGTCCATAGAGTCAGATCGCTACAAACATAGACTTGTAAGGTCTTAAACGTGTTTTCCTGCTCTGATACCAATTGAAAAAGCGGGTGTCTAACAACCACACCCTATATTTCTATTAGAAATCTATATGGACAAACTCCAATATAATTTTTTAGAGAATCAACTAGACAGTTAGACTCAATCAATAGAAAATATATCAAAGAGTTTATTATCTCAATATCTCAATTTGATCTATACGCAAGAAAATATAAATCTGCGAGTCTTCATCAAAGAGATATAACTTGGATGGTACCAAAGACCAATTTCCAAGTGTCAATCAATTTAAATCAACAACCAAAGAGGTCGGATATTCTAATTGATTGAACAACAAACAACCTGTATTATTTCAATTATATAACGAAATATAATGCGAAAAATAAATAACACAGACACCAGAATTTTGTTAACTAGGAAATCGCAAATACAGAAAACCCCCGGGACCTAGTCCAGATTAAACATACACTGTATTAAGTCTCTACATACACTAGCCTATGCCAAGCTAAATTCGGTCTGAACTGTAGTTGAACCCCAATCAATCTCACACTGATCCAAGGTACAGTTATGCTCCTACATATCTGATCCCAGCAGGTTACTACATACTTAATTCCCTTATTTGATCTCACCCACAACCAAGAGTTTCTACGACCCAAAGTCGAAGACTTTAATAAACAAATCTGTATCACACAGAAAGTCTACAGTAATAAATAAATCCTTCTCCCACGAATATATCTACAAGTTTTTGTTCTGTCTTTTAATAAATCAAGGTGAACAGGAACCAATTGATAAAACTAGAAGAACAACTCAACTTATATTCCCGGAGAACAACTCATCTTTATCAATCACCTCACAATATTCTTAATCGACGCAGCTAAAACAAATATTGTGGAATCAAAAACGATGAGACGAAGTGTTTGTGACTACTTTTATATCTTGCCTATAGGAGATAGAAATATCAAGCCAATTATTACAATTGTACTCGCATGATAGAAACAACAAGATCAGATCACGCAACTATGATAAAAGTAATATCGGTCTGGCTTCACAATCCCAATGAAGTCTTTAAGTCGTTAACCTGGTTTTAGAAGAAGAAAACCAAAGGTTAAAGGAAAATCAACTCTAGCTTAGCATAACTAGTATAACACATAATGTGTGGGGATTATTTTCCCAGCTGCTAGAGTTCTCCCTCATATAGTCTTCAAATAAGGGTTTGCAATCAATGTTAGATTACTAAAAAAGCATTCAATATTCACCATTAGATGAAAACCTGATTAGATTCAAGCTAATATTTATCAACCGTTAGATCAAAAACATAGCTTGTTATACACACTTGTAATGCACGTTTCTTGGCTTGTGTAACCGTACCCAAACGTGTACATTAGTTGGTTCAACAATAGTTAACCAAAAGGTTAGCCATATGATAACTTTCATATCAACCATGTTCATCTTCACCATAACTAGTCCAAATGACTCAAATGAACTAGTTAGAGAGTTGTTCAATTGCTTAGATCTTTATGTACTACACAAGACACAATTGAAGCAAAAACAGTGTGATTCACTCGAATCGATTCATTAACTATAAAGCCACGGTTTGCAATAGCATTCCTTAGTTTATTAAGATAATTTCACAAACATCATTTTTAGATATAACCTACTCAAGTTCGCGGAATGGGTTCTCAAACTTAAGTTCCCGGGCGGAGTTCACAAACTCCACCAGAAATTCTCGGGTTCCAGAACTACACCAGTTCACGGACTGGGTTCGCGGACTGAGTTCGCGGACTGGATTTCACGTACTACTCCGGTTTCACTTGATCAACAAAGTTCGCAAACTTCGGTTCAAGCAATAAGGACTTATACATATATATGTGTTTCCACAACAATGATTATATCCTCCAATGGTTATATTGTCTAAACTCTCATTTCAATCATTGAAACATTCTCAGAGGGCGTTATATAGTTGTTATTCACAAACTATTTTTCGTCAAAGAAATTTCCAAAATAATTGAACCATAACATGGCTTTCGTCACTAGGTAAAGATGAACTTGTCTAAAGCGAAAGCTTTACCAACACATATTTCGATAAATAGATAAGCGAGATATACTCAGCTCAAAATATCACATGTGTATAATCTTAGTCTATATAGTAATACGACTTTTGTCTCAAGATAGGAGATATAGTAGATAAGCTTTTGAGTGATAGATAAGTTCAAGTCTCCACATACCTTTTAATTGATGAAGATCCACTAGTTCCTTGAGTAGTCGTTCATCTTGTATGATGATCGCCATGGAGTTATTGAGCTAAACTACACTTTCTATCCTAGTCCGAGACCTTAGCTATAGTAAACTAGAAATCAAGACTTTATAGTTTTGATCACTAACATTGACAAACATGCTTGAGATAGCAACGCATGCGAGTTCGACCGAGCAATGCTCTAACATGCACCGTTTTGGATAAATCTCATGAGGAAATATTGAGTTTCTCAATAAATGTTCCAGTGGAGAGGTTGAACACTCATCGCTTTTACATGGCTCTGTGTCTTTGCAAAGTGACATCATATTAAATGTGAGGTTTTACAAATTTAACCTTGGACTCAAAACCACCATCAATATTAAGTCAACTGCTTAGCACGTAACTATGGCATTGTTGTGGGGTAAGCACGAGATGGTGACAGACAAGGATAAAAATCCAAAAGGAAAGACATGAGAAGATTACTAGGAAAATTCGATTGTCCTTTAGAAAAGGAGGATGAGCGGTCCATGATCCTTGTGTTGGCGTCTGTTTGGCCATGGAGCATTGGCTTCCCGGAATGTTTGCGCCGATTTGAGCCATGGGGCTTTGCTGATTTAAACGCGAGTCCAAAGCGGATTCATTTTTCTTGGCAAGAGGTACGAATAGCCTATGATCCTTGGCACTTGGGGCGTTGGCATGGTGCTAGATCGGCTCCAGGGCATTAGCGCTTGGAGATGGCTCGGCTACAGGGTGTTGGTTCTTGGAGCATTGATCTTGGTGATGCTTGTTTGGATATGGAGCATGAGTTTGGTGCGTCCAGACATCTATTATCATTCATGGAGCAAGAAGGAATCCTTCTTCTGTTCAAACTCTACAAAACTCCATTCATATGAAAAGTAGTAAAGACCCTCTTCTGTTTTTATTGCTCGTCCAACTCTGTGTTTTCGTCTGCTCGCCATTTGTTAGCGGTGGAAGAGCGATCATTAACGGAAACAAGGCAATCTCTAATAGTTATAATCAGCATCAAGGCGAGCCAAGAGAACTCAAGGTAGGCGTTCTCTCCTATTTTGCGCATGTAGTCACCCAACAGTACCATCAATCTTCTCCGGAATGTGTAATAAGGTTCTTACTCCATAAGAATGAGTATCTAACCTCTCCACTGGATTTTAAAAATTACCAAATTCCATTGCACTCTTGGGATGGATGGGTGAAATATAGGCTTGGCAATGATCATGTCAGGGATAATCTTCGAGATAATATGTTGTGGATGCTTGTATGTTCAAAAACTTCCGGAGCCATTGGGTGAAATAGATGAGTTGAGAGGTGTTCCGCTGTCGATGTGCTGTTATCAAGTCTTCAAGGACTTCGTTCCAAATGACATCCTTTAAACCATCTTCTGAATCTTGGACTATTGTATGGAATGGGATGCGATGAGCAATCCCCAGTTATACTTTTGTTAGATCCGATGGCGTGGCCGGATATGTGAACGTATCTCTGTGGCGTTCTTTTGGAGTCTTTGATGCACGTGTGCAGCTTCATGTTGAGAAATTCTTGCGGATCTTAAAGTTTCGACAGTGATGATGTTGAAATCAGAAATAACCTGGTTGAGGGAAGTGAAGGCATCCCATGCTGGTAGTCCCCATGTATAATTATCCTGAGCCTATTTTCTCGTGGAATATTTGCTTCTACTACATTCACTGTAAGGTGGTGACAGCGTTTAAACCACTAATCCTGAAAGAGGCTTCAGTCCCCAAGTATAGCCTACTTTAATTGCATCGCCTTGAATCCATGCCTATGGGATTTGATACAAACTTATTGTACTCTCCTGGATGTGATGCTGGATGCTTGGAACATCACATTGACGAAATATTCTAGATAACAAAGAGGTAAAAGTGAGAGAGTTATGTCATTAATCGTGGCTCCCTCTGTCTCTTCAAGAAAAATGTTCATCCATGTCTCAGGAGTTATCTCATGAATTCTTGATTATTGTCGTCGATGAACCGCGATGAGCAGTCCCCAATCGCCTTCTCTTTGGTTACCTAAGTTTTTTTCTCTGAGTAGGCTTGGGATCTGTCGTGGAACTCGTAAAGTGTTGCATGCACCTTTTATACGGAGAGGTGATGATATCCTTACGTTACACCTTTGAAGATTAGGTGACCTTGTCATGGCTATGACTTTTGGGTTGACTGTGTCTCCTGAGATTTGACAGTGAAGGGATTCCGTGTAGATCCTCAGTCCTCAAGTTTGGTTTATATGTTTCCATCGTGTATGGTCAGTGAGTTGACCATGATAAAAATATCATCTTGCATCCGTACTGGTAACTCTATTACTTCTTCCATGTGAAACTAAAATATGGAGAAGTACGGATTACCTTTGTAGTGGTTGTTGCTATGGTAAAGCTCTGGTTGGTATCAACAAACGAACAACAATAGTTCTTGGCATAAAATGTGATTGAAGAGACTACACTATTGTGGGAACCAAAATAGGTTGGCTGGAATTGCATGGGCATCCATGGAAGAAAAGGGATTGGCTGGATGCGTATGCGAGTAAACTGTCCACGACCACGAGCTTTGGCGAGATGGATCAAAAGTGGCCATAACTACGAACCTTGGATGGCTATGTCACGACCCTTGACAGGGAGGAGTGACGACTTCTGGAGAAAATGTTGAAGCGGAGCGGTTCATAGAGCGAAACATTGAAGTGGCCCCTGGAGCGAAACGTTTAATGGAGTGACTCTTGGAGCGAAACGTTGAAGCGGTCCCTAGAGCGAAATATTGAAGCGGCCCCTGGAGAGAAACGTTGAATCAGAGCGGATTCTGGATTAAAACATTGAAGAGGCTCCTTCTGAGTTGTGTCCATGTCCGTTTGAGTTTTTTCAATAACTTTATGTCTCTCTATTAAATCGATAATGGTAATGGGAAGGTTGCTTTCCTCTGGTTCCTCCAGTCTCTCGTCCTGACGAAGAAGTGGTGGCAGCCCTGGTGATGATTGGAGGTGTCATGCTCGAATAAATATTAAGAGTAGCGGAGGTTCTGGCTCTGGTAATAAGAGGCGTCATGTTAGAGGGGATGCTTCTGGTGCTGCTGGTGTTGGTAATAGAGGATATAACGCCATGGGACATGTTGATTGCGCTTGCGGATGGTACATTGGTGTTGGCCATTCCCTTTTTTCTCTCGTCCGATACGACCACATACTCTATTCTCTCCGGGGTCTCTCCACAAGACTGAATTTTCAGGTTGCAAATCCGAGTTTATTGTGTAACGCGATCCTGGCCGCGAGAAGTACCCAGTCATCCTTTATTGTCTTTGTAACATCTCTATGTTGATCAGTGGAAAGGCGGAGAACCTCCAGTCCCCAGGCGTAATTCCCCTGAATCAATATTTTCATAAAAAATGCGCTTCAGAGCGTTGCATTTATTGGTAGGATAATGTATAAACCTGTGATAGTGGGAATATCTTGAATCTAGCATCTCCTGATCAGTTGGTAGATACCCTATCGGGAGTAGTTGGACTACTCCCTCTCGTACCCAAATTTCTAGTAACTTTATAACTCTTCTGATAGGCATTGGGAAGCGTGGATATTTTGAGTCTGGATTCTCCCGCATCGGTAGTTGTTGTGGCGGAAATTCTTGCAGGCTTTGGCATGAAGTTCTCTTTGAGGGCGGAATTGACGCTTGAGCGATCATTGATTCATGAACGGTCCGTTTACTTCTACTGTATTGCTAAAATGTGATTTCTCTTGAGGGGACTGTGTCAGCGATGGCAACACGCAGTGGCTGAGCTGGATATTATTCATTGGCACAGTGTTCGTTTTCGTAGTCATTTTGGTAGATTTCCCCATCTTCAGTTGCTTCTCTCTTCAACAAAGAAGTCATGGTTGCGGACTCTTGGATAACTCTTTGAAATTATGCGAGGGATTGGAGATAAATGTTTTCCAGCAAGGCTTCATAGGCCAGCTCTTTACCTTTGTCTTGCAGATGTTGTGGCGCACCTGGCAAGTCTCCTCCCATGATCTTGTTAAATTGTCCTGGCTCTATGTGTTGGAAGAATCAAATTGGTTGCTCTTCTGCTGCTCCTTTATGATGTGTCTACGTGCTCCATCAGTATCCTCATTGGTAGAGGCGTAGGCTTTAGCCAAAGATTTAACATACTTTATATTACTCTAGAAATTGGCGGGATCCTTCGGATAATCCTTTGCTGATTCTTTCCACAATCGGCTTATTATACTCTTCAGGATAAAAATTATCTCGTTTTTCCGCCTGTTAATATCAACTTGGATGGCAACCATATCCTCTAGCATTTTTTTCATGTCCTCCAAGGTAGTTGGATTTCAGCTATTCATTTATTCTGCAAGGTTTGAATGATCTGAATACATCTGGAAATAATATTTGACTGAAATGGGTTTCAATTAACGATTGAATTGGGCCTAAGACCAATTGGGATGGAAATGAAATTGAGAATTGAATTTTCAACCGAGATATTTAATCTCCCATTGTGGTCGTCAATTTTTTATGGGTAAAAACTGTGTCTACTGGTTTTGGTAATTTGGGTGTGTGGATGAGAAACAAAGCTAAACCTAAAACAAATGCACTTCACGGGAGAACTTTAGATTCGAGAGATCAATCTGTACAATCCTGGCCTAAACCAAAAAATGGTCGTTCCAGTCTTGCTTTGGTCACAAAGTGAAGGAGAAGGGTTGTTCTTAGGGAGGGAAGTGAAGAAGGTGTGTTGAGACCAAAATGGTTAATTATGAAGCTATCAGTTCTTTGGTATTTTTCTGGATACTGTGTTGTTGTTCTCACCAAAACTTGTTGTTTTTTGGAAAATAGGTGAAACCTATTTATACAAGTCATATTGAACGCACACTGGTCTCGTAGGAATTGGGAGTGTGAGTGATGGAAGAGTGGAGTAATGTGTAACCGCCAGAAACCACGTTTCCACGATGAAGGAAACGGGTTTGTTTACACCTATTATTTCTTTCCACCACTAACTACCATGTTTCCTGACACTTTCTTATAATGAGCGTGTTGCACGCCGCATGCAGTAAACCGCCAGACCAATACCCTGATGAGTATCCCCCAGTTTGTGAAATGTTTGATGTCTCGAGTGTGTTTATGGAAAACGTGTAGCAGTTTGCTACGTGTGGCAAGTCAAGGTCAAGAGACTTTCCGCAGGAAAATAGCATGTGATTCTATTAGGCTTGTCTTGGCCGATCGCCTAAAACTTTCCATGGGCCTGTCAATTCTGTGGCGAATTTGGACGGTTGAGATTGTGGCCCATGAGAAAAGGTGGACGTTGATTATGGACACTTCTGTTAGCACCTGATAATAGCAAAGTTGCGCCATTGGCATATGCCAGTAGTGTGATGGCATATTTAACGCATGTCAGTGACACAGCGGTGTGCCAGTGTCATAATGGCGCCTGACACAGCTATGGCATAGTGGCGTCTGGCGTAGCCGTGGAAGATATATTGGCATATTGGTGTTAGAAACAAATATGGCTCTGGAAACGTTGGCCCTATTTCTATATTGAACTTAAGTCCTTAAGAGAATTACTTGGCTTGGCTAGAGTGGAAATCCTAGCTGAATTAGGGTTTAGCATATCGAAACCCTAATTAGCGCGCGTGACAGGCGACACGGTGGTGTTTTTGTGTAAACGGTTCCATAGCTATGCCAAAGTAATTATAACAACACTACAATATGGAAACGGCCACAGGAGCAAGGGTTGCTATGAGTGGCTATGGTATGGCGCCATTCTTAGGGTTTCTTGGGGCCACATGGCTCGTGGCCTGTTGTGGGGCCAAAGTGGCGTACTTTGGGCTACTACTGGAAATTAGGGTTTTGGTTAATGTGCCCAAAGCAGAGTCTTGATTCTAACTAGAAAACCCTAACTTAAGCACATCATGGCGTTGGCCACGAATATGAGGTAAGTCAGCACGTAGGCGCGCTATTTACGTCACGTTGGCATGCTGCCACAAAGTGGCAAGTTTGGCGTGGTGAAGTGGCATGCCGTTTAAATTATTGGCACAACATAGTACGTTTGGCATGTTGGCGGGTTTTTGGAAAGCCAATTGCCTTTGGGACCATCTAACGCCATTTTGCCTCTTTTAATACTGTGGCAGGTTTTAAGCGACCTGATTGGTCGATTAAAAGAGGGGGGCGGCCAATCATGGGTGTGTCCACACTTCTAGTGTGCGTGTGGAGGATTTAAAGTGACCTGATTGGTCGATGGAAAATAGGTCCAGCAAGTATGGGCCCAGCCAATGTTTGGCGGGTTTAAGGAGACCTGATTGGTCGATGTGAAATAGGGCCGGTTAGGCAATCATGGGGCGTGGCCAATGGCAAATGGCGTCGGGTGGCCTAAGGCATGGACACGCCTCCCTTTGTTGCTTCTCTTATTCTACCGCTCCTTTATTCTTTGTTTTCTAATTTGGGTAGGATTTTGCACCTACTAATCCATGGCAAATTAATTACATAGCTCGCCTAGGCTCAATTTCGACAGGCAAGGTCTAAAATACTACGTAGTGCGCAAAAACCTAAGTTTTGCAAATTAGTCAAGGTGATATCTGAATCTTATGAATTATCATAAAATTGATTGAATTCTATGTGTTGACATAGAGTTCTTTAAGTTCATTTCCAGAGAGGAGTATGCTTTCCGATTGAATACTTTATGCAAAGACCTTATCCTTGATACTTGGAAATTCGTGCTACTCTGCTGGGAGTGAACACAAATTGTCATGCCATATCAACATTAAGGGTTCATCCAGGGAACATAGCACAGAAAGCATTCAAAGAAACTTGTATTAAATGAATAATATAGGCAAGGTGCCAAAATTTGCAGAATATCTGGGAGTGTTGCTACATGCACCATTCTAGATAAATTTCATGAGAAAATATTGAGTTACTCAATAAATGTGCCAGTGGAGAGGTTGAACACTCATCTCTTTTACATGGCCCAGTCTCTTTGCAGAGTGACAACATATTAAATGTGAGGTTTTACAAATTTAACCATGGAATAAAAACCACTATCAACACCCCTGATCTCATAGGAAGTGGAAGTAGTTGAGTGATGGAGAAATGGGGATCGTATAGAATGGTGAAAACCACGTCCCTATCATAAGGGTAAGACTGGTTTGTTTTATTCCCACTATTTCTCTACCATCACTAACTATCCGCCTTTCCCGGCACTTTCTTATAATGGGCGTGTTGCACGCCGCACGCTGTAGACCGCCATACCAATACCCTAATGAACATCCCCAAGTTTGTGACATGTTTGATGTCTCGAGTGTTTTGTAGAAAAATATGTAGCAAGATGTTGAGTGGGTATTGCTCACAAGACTTAATTATTTTGACCAATCACGCGCAAGCTATATGGCGGGAAGTCATATGTGACAAGTCAATGCATGAGACTTGCCGTAAAAGATAGCATGCAATGCTCTTAAGTTGAATAATTAAGTTATTTGTGAAATCGATATTTATAAAATATCATTTATAATTGATGCATATAAAGCATATCTTTTAAGAAAGCAGCTCAAATAATCGATTCATATGAAGCATCGTTATATAAAGCTCGTCTTGGTTGGTCGCGGAGCTTAATGTCTTAAGAGAATCGCGACCGACCGTCTTTGGGTAGCTGCCAGGAGCCGCTCAAGCAGGTCGAGGGTAAGTAGATCGGCTTTCATGGAAGAGTGGCGGACGGTGAGCACGACGACACCTTATTCTTCACCCATAATTAAATCTAAGCCGGTAAATTTGGCTAGCCAAGTTGGATGGCTGTGATGATTTGCGGTAGTTATTATCTCCCATTGAATTTGTTTAAAACCCTTGCGGGTAGCGCGACTAGCCATATTTGGGAAGTTGCCAGGAACTATTCAAGCAAGTTGAGGATGGGATGATCAGTTCCCATAGAAGGAGGTCGGCCAGTGATCACAACGGCATCTTACTGGTCACTCAAAATTAGATCTAGGCCAGTCGATTTGGCTAGCCAAGTTGTATGGTCGAGATCACTTTGCGGGAGTTACATATTTCCATTGACGAAATTCAAAGCTTCTGAAGCCGTGTGACTGACATACTTTGGGTAATCGTTTCGTGGCATTGCTTGCATATTTGAAGCAATGCGATTGGTCGAGCTACTATTGAGCCACCGGCTACATGGGATGATGGACAACCATGTAGCACCCAAGTTCTCGAGTGAGCGTGCACCGAAGTCCTTTGTTGACTGGTTGGTGAAAGGATGATTAAATACTGGTTTAATCACTTATTAGAATAGTGCTCATCTAAGCATGAGGTGATAAAACATAATTACGTAAAAGTGAGGGACTAGCCAAGGAAGCATAAAACCGGCCCTTGGTTGTGTGGGACCAGGTGACGGTTGACTGAGCAAATTCCAAGTTGGTTGGAAAGATTTTGGACCCAATATGAGCAATTGAGCAAATTAGGTCAGAATTATAAAAATGTGTGGTACCGGCTCCTTGCAATCCCTAGGGCCGACCGTAGTCAATTCTGGTTTGAGCCGAAGGTGGTAGGAGACCAAATTCTGGTCAATTCCTGGCATGTCTTCCATTGACCATGCGAAGACATCTGCGTATTCCCGTAGTAGCCTTTGCAGTTGCATCTCCTCGTCCTCTTCTAGTTTTTTTTTTTTTTGATTAATCACATAATTTTTATTAGAAAAAGAAAAGAGTGGATACAAACAAGTTAAAGCCCACAAGTTAGGATAAAACTAAAAATTAACAGAAAAAGATAGAAGAAAAAGGGACAAATGAAAACTTTTTGACTTAACTACAGAACCTGTAATATTCTACATCAGGCATTTCCACTATAATTAAGAATTGAGGTCTTCCACTGTGATGAATATTTTCTCATGCTCTTAGCCTTGCACCCTTCTTAGCTAAATCATCTGTTGAGATGTTCAGATCTCTATAACAGTGTTCATATTGAATATCTATTAAGGAGGTACATGCATTCATCCATCTTGCTCTCACAAACCAAGGAATGTCACCCCTTTGGAAGTCTACAATCACAGCTACTGAATCTGATCTGATAATAATGAATCTACAATCCAATAACACTGCCCATTCTGCAACCACCACTACTGCTAATACTTCTGCAATATAATTTGTAGCAACTCCTATACCTCCAGAAATTGTACCCACAACCTGACAGAAATGGTTTCTTGCAATAATTCCAAATCCAGCACTACCAGGGTTCCTCAGTGAGGCTCCATCATAGCAGAATAAGATCTAACCCTCCCTAGGAGATTTCCAGTAACAAACTTTAATTTCTTTAAACTTAATATGCCTCATTCCCAGATTGTAAAAATGTAAAACTTGCAGATCATACCTTTGATCCCATCTGGTCCCCTTCATCCTCCGGCCACCTTCATGAACTACTTGCCAAACTCTTTCTTTCAATCTGTTTAAGACAGGGGCTTTATTTTCAAAGAAATATTTATTTTTTTGGAACCAGAGTTCTTTTATTGTTGCACAAGCAGCTGTGACCCAAACCTCTTTTATTATGGAGCTTTTCTGTCTTGCAAATTTCCAAATAGGGTTATTTGGTTTTTGGTACTTACTTTTTGACCTAAACCTTGGTTTGGTCTAACATTTATCTAGGCTTTGCGTTTGGTCTAAAGACCAACGTTGACCCGTGTTGACTCGGTTATACGATGAGGTGTCTAACTTTTGACCTAATTAATTTTTGTGTGGCCCCTCGAATTATAACTTATTTTATTATTCCATCCCCACCCCAAATCACTCTTCAACTGTAACATATCAAACAACATTAACATGATGAAATTCATGTGACCATTAACAGATCAACGACCTTTAAATAGATCAAACGACCATTAACAAATCATTATTCAATCTATGCAATTTCAAATTAGGGACAAACCCACTGTCCAAAGCATTCAAAACAACTCATATCAAGCTCTTTCTTTCCCTTAATTCTCAGTGGTACTATACCCAGAACTGTATACAGCTCAAAAGACCAACGGTTCTTTCCTATATGTTCGCAACATCATCTCTATAAAACCACAGACCTTGTTGATGTAAACTAACTCGAACTATCTATCATCAATTATCACCAGCATCACTGTGACATCATATAGCTCAATCTCTCAATCATCCGTCCTTGATGACATCGGTCATTCTTCTTCTTCTTTGTTCTTCAGACTCGGTCCCTGAATCACCAGCAACTATAACTCATTAAATTTAGCTTTAGAGTTATCTTCATCATCTAAACTTCCCTTGCTAACTCTGTCCTTATCTTAGACTCCAACTTTCATTAATCTGCTTGGGTTCTTCTCCACCAGTCACCGATCCAACAATGGAAGCACCATCACTTGCGTTTCAAACTCCATTTAGAACGCAACCCAATCTTCACCACCTTGTCCATCATCTCTTAAGTGCTGATTTAAGATGATTTCCATAATTGACAAACCATTGATCCCACTAGTACTATCACCACTAATAGCAGTACCATCATCCCTATCGTTGTCACCTGAGTTATCCCAATAACCCATTCAATTCAAACATTTAACCAAAACTCAATTAAACATAGTCAAACTTCATTTTAATTCAATTAATTTCAATAATAAACCCTTATATATTTAAAGAACAGAAAACCCCCAAATTAGTTTCAATTATAAACCCTAATTTAACAATCGAGCCAAATCGAACATGCAATACCATTAATAATCATCGAAACATTACGCATCATTTAATTTAGGGAAAAAAAAGCTTCGGGTTTGATTACTTACTTGATTTCACCTTAGATTTGAATCGATTTTGAAATCTCTGATTGTTACCACCTCTTCCCGTGCCAAAAAAACCCTAACTAACCATCAAAAATAAGGGAAAAACCATGGATCTCTCTTGTTTTCTCTCAACAGCAGCAGTACCTCTCTCTTTCGATTTTTATTTTTTATCTGAACCAGTTTCAAATGAAGAAGACGATGGATATGGTTAGTTAGCATATGTGGTTAAGGATGAAATAACAAAACGAAATATAATTTGAGGGCCAAAGAAAAATTAATTAAGTCAACTGTTAAACACGTCACCACTCAACGGAGTCAACGCGGGTCAACGTTGGTCTTTAGACCAAACGCAAAGCCTGGACAAATGTTAGACCAAACCCAGGTTTAGGTCAAAAAGTAAGTACCAAAAACCAAATAACCCTTCCAAATATCTTCAAAAGATTGAGGATTATTGAAATCAAAAATATCTCCTAACCAAGACCAAATTTGCATACTGAATTTGCATTGCCAAAGAAGATATTCCATTGAGTCTTGATCTAGACCACACACACAGCATTTTGACACCATGTCATAACCATTCTTCACCATTTTTTTATCATCAACATAAACCCCTTGCAGAATTTTCCATATGTTGCTTGAGATGCTGGGATGTAAGAAAACTGTCCATATATATTTGGGCCAGTATAATTTAGGTTCTTTTGTTCTAAGTTTCTCAACAACAGCTGAAGTAGTAAAATTTCCATTTAGAGATCCACACCATATTATCTGATCTACCCCTCCACCAATTGTAGGCAAGATTCTATTTCCAAGGTAAGGTAAGAGTCCAACTGGAATATGCCATTCCCCTTGATGAATTAACTCTTGAACCTTCAGAAATTACCTATAATTAATCGACAATTGTAAGTCTTCTTTCGTCAAAAATTAGATCATGCTGATGACCATGTGGAAAAAAACTCTCTTTTTCTTGCACATGCCTGCAGAAGAAGAAAATTTTCTTTTTCTTGCATGCTTGTAACTGACTGTGCATTGTTTTTTTGTTGGTTTTTGACCAACGAAAGGTTGGGAGTTTACTGACTTCTTGCTCACGAAAGAAGATACTTATTCTACGATATTAGTTGTGATATCCTATCAGTAAAGCACATAAAAACTTGGGGAAAGAGGGAGAATGCACGGTAATTGGTGAACCAACCTGGCCATCTAAATTTCTTTCGGTGGAAGACCCACTCACCAAAATAATAAAAAGAAGATGACTCACACAAGAGAGCGGAGCTCCTCTCGTAGACGTATGAGTACCTCGATTCCTGCGGGTAAACCTAGGAAACTTTGGTTTACCAACCCCCTTTTAAGCATTCTTTGAACCGGTGTCTTAGGGATCATAACAAAAGACCTGAGGATAAGAACCTTCTCTTGGACCAATTCCCTCAATCGATCTTTTATTTCTAGTCAAGTCAAGGATCAGTGGGCTTCTAAAGATAATAAAGCGGGGCGCTAAGCCACTGCTGAAAAAGCTCTCCTTACCAAAATGAATGCTATGAGCCAGGACGCTCAGTAGAAGTGGTTGCTATCTATTGGATTATAAAATTATATTTGTAGGCGCTAAAGGAGCTGCATAGCCCCCGGGATGGGATCTTCATCTCTACCTCAACCATACCACCAATTGGAATAGCTAGGCAGCTATGAAACGAATCAAGAAAGTTGGGGGAAATAGGTCCTCTGACTCTAGCTGGGCAAGAAAATGCCCTTCCCTCAAAATTAATATTCAGTGAATCAGTATGGTAGTTCCAGAGACAGCAACCAAAGCGAAAGGAATATCATATGAGGTTTGAGTTAGGTAGAAGCTGTGTATTGGATGCGCAAGGTAGTTATGTCCTTACTTAGTCTTAAGAAGCTGTTAACATGTACACATGTTCATGTTGGTTTGCTTGCCGGCCCGTCTTCCCAACAAGCAACAACTTTTACATAGTGTGAAACTTCATTCTACCTTCTTAACTTTGTAATTCGCACAGACAGAACAACAACCATTCACGATTCAACCTCAGTAACAGACTCTCTAAAGAGTGTATGACCACGACATACGTAAATAAATATATTACAGAAGATGGAAACCATTATCCAATTTATGGAAACTATATAGCTCATGGAACTTAAGTTATTACTATAACATGCATCAGACTAGGTTAAAGTGCCATCTTTGAATTGTGACAAATGTATGGAAAATGAAATTTACGTTGAGAGACAATACAAAGTCTTATACAAAGAGACCTTGTTAAGCGGTTCATGCCTAGGCTCTAGTCTTATGTTCACATCCTCTCTACAGATGTGATCAAAGAACTGAACACAGATCCAAACCCATACCTGCCTAATGCTATAGTAGATCTCCTAGCTGTAAACATATCCTCTTTTCTTTCACTTTTTACAATCTCATTTGCTAACTTTGAAATTAACCAAGGAAGATAATAACTCTCACTAGTGATATTAGGTAGGTCTTGTATAGAGACAGAGTTTGGGTTATCTCAAAACCATTTACTCAAGGTTTTTTCTAAAGAATAATTAAGTCTCAGCTGGTTTACGAGTTCAATCTCACGCATCAGCTTCATCAAGATAAGGAACTAATGAACTAGGCTTACAAGTGCCTCTAGGCCAATGACCTGGGACACTTTTTTTTTTCTTTTCTAAATCATATGAATTTTATTACCAAAATAATTCAAAAAATTTACAAGCCCATGAACTGAGACACTAAAAGCACACACTAATGCACATATTGCTATACCAGGCAGAAAGGGTCACGCTTTCATGAAGCTCGTATCACGATGTCATCATCCTACTTTCGCGAACACCTGGTTTCAGAAGCAAAGGCACTTTATCTTTCATGCAAAGGATTGAATCCTATTTTGAACTAAGAAATGGGGATTTTCCAGAGAAGTGAGAGACCTCCCCATTATCCCAGGTTAGTTTCTTAGTTATTACTAGCCTTGGCCCATGTTATGATCTCATTTAATCCACTTTTTTGACCAATGCCCTTGAGATGATCTTCCAGTTCCTAAAAGTCTCAACTTTAGTGAGTATCCAGGAACTACCTTTATTCTCTTGGCGATACCTCATTATATTTAAGAGTTCCAGATAGTTTCTATCTAGTAAAATAAAGGAAACCCATTTTGCGCATAGGCGGTACCAATATCTGATTCTTTGGGGTAGAAAAGAAGGGCAAGCCATTAAGTGTCGTACTGAAAGCAGGAGCTATTAATATTTTTATGAACTTGAAGGTCTGGAAGCATTGCGATCTCTGGAAGGAGGTTCTCTATTTGTAGAGACTGGATTTGTAGGTGCACAAGGTCAGGTCTCTCTGACCGACCAAAAGAAGGTAAACAAGATCGCGCAGATATATGAACTCGCTAAAGAATGGGAACTAGTCTGAAGTGGATAAGATCGAAATTGTATATCAATATTTCTTTGGGAGTCTCTTCAACCAACGGATCTAATTCAAATATCAACTAAAAAATTGCATATACAAAGTATTTTCATAATTCTAGCGCATCTCTGTTATATGCTCCTTTCAATCTACTCGACCCCGTGCAGTGCGACCTTCTCCAGTTCTATGCTATATCGATCCAGGGATGGGATTCTCTATCTTAAAGAATCTATCATTCTTGCAGAATGGATCGATATATCCGCGGCTCTCGCCCAGAGTCCGATCCTTCATTCTTATATTTTTTTCTATTATCCCGAGACAGGGAACCTCTTTCTCGATTGGCCTTTTTACGTCGTGATCTTTGGATGCAACTAATGATTTAGAAATAATGGAATTCTGAGGTGTTTGTCTTCGACTATGTCTACTGTGAGTAACTATACCAACCATCCTTACTAGTGTCTAATCCTTTTTTTTATAGAGTTTGTTCGCTGGGTGATGCTTGTGTAGGAGCGGAATATCACAACAAATGATAACTTACGAAATTGTGGAGAGAAAAGACATCTTGCGAGCAAAGGAAATCACGAGGAAAGCAAAAGAAGTTCGCGAAGTAAAGTTACGAAGGTTCGCAAGATAATTCTCAAATCCGAAATGGCAGGACAACACAACTATCACCTTTTGTAAGATCATATAAATAGCCATTTAGGCATGAGAAGTAGAGGAGGTCTTTTTTAGAAAGAGAGATAATTTTAGGAGGAGAGAAAAAATATTAGGAGAGATTTTATTTTCTTTATCATCTTCTTCCCCAACAAATTCTAGAGCTCCAAATATTCTTTAATGGAGTTTCAATTGTACAATCATGTAATTACATACAATCACTAGTGAAGAACCGTGGATGTAGATCACATTGATCGAACCATGTAAAAATCTTTGTGTCATTTTTATAATTTTAGTACTTTAATTCTTAGTTTCATATCAAATTAATTAGATTTAGGAATCATTTTAGTGGATTCTTATGAGGGTGTAGTTGTGAGATAATCCGCAACTACATAATTGGCGCTAGAAATAGGGAAAGAGTAATGGATTTATCCTTCCTGTAACTTGTTAGTTCAAGAAATTTAAAAAAAAATGGTTACTGTTGGTGATGAATTGTACCGGATTTATGAGTTTCAAAGACAGAAATGGAAGTTCTTTTATTCGCATCTTTAAACAACAAACGCATTTTAGTAGTTCAGGAAGAGAGATGTGGATATGGAGAAATCGTCAAGCAAAATGGAATTTACACAGGCTACATCAACAATCGCCTCCAAAAAGGACAAATTTCTTCTCACTTTTCTTATTCTTTATTTCATTTTTCAAAATTTGGGAATTTCAAAACACAAATTGAAAAATAAATTTTTTGCGATCTAAACTTTACTTTTTGTAGAAATTTGATTTATTGAGGAAATCTTGAATTTAAAAATGTTTTGCTACGAATTTGTAGTAACCAAACCTCGTTTTACAAATTTGTTTAATGAATCTCTAAAAACGTCAAATTTCGAGATTTTCTGTTGATTAGATATTTACATTTCGTAAGAGAGTTTTCATTCTTCGCAGGGAAAATTTAATGAATTCGGATCAATTAATTGTTCAAACAGGACAAATTCGTTCTTATCTTATTAAATTATAGGTTCATAGTATAAATTTGGAAGATTTTGAATTTTAGATTATTAATCTTTGTTTTTCACAAAAATTGTTGTTTAATTGATATTTTGAATTCAAAAGAGTTTTAATCCTAAATTTACATCCATAAACCTTGAATTTAATCATAATTTTGACAACTAATGTGCACATGATTTTTGTGATTGAAGTTACAGATGAAGGAATCAAAAGCTCCAGCGAAATATTTATTGCGAGTTAAATCAATTTTTATTTTCTATTGCGATATTCGCATAAATATCATTCTACTGCGAAGGATCAACATACTATAGAAATAGGCTATTTAGCAAAATTGAGAAGACTTTATGTGGAGTATTGAATATCTAAGAAAATATTCATTGTATATGTGAAGACAAATATGTGAAGACAAAAGAAGAAAAAATAAGAGTTCCAGTAAAGCAAACAGCTTCAAAGAAGACGCACACTGGAGAGCAAATAGGCGAAAGTAGATTGAAAATTTTGTTACAAAAGCTAAGAAAGAATAAAAAATCTTAAACCCAGACGTTCATTAATAGTGTTCTCAGAATGAATAAGCAGAAAGTGACGAAACTTATCAAGAGTTTAATTAATAAACAAAAGCATCACCAGACTATACTTGACGTTCATTTCATCACCCACTTCAGAGAGTTGCCAGTTTAGCCAATAATGCAATCTCACTACTTGTATCTAATCAAATTCTTTTGTTTAAACATGATTTCGTCTGGGTAAAAAACAATTCATATTATGCGAAGAACATTCACGGTTGGAGAGAAGTAAATCAATCCAGTTCGCAACGATCAATCCAATTCGCAATAGCTTGGTTCGAATCAATTCAATACTTGTGAAACTAATAGTTTCTGCGAATTTAATAGTTTCTGCGAATAAGGAATGACGGGAAGAAAGAACAACAGAATACATCTGGTGATGAAGAGAAGTACAAATGCGAAAATATAATTAGATGAAGTTGAAGTATGAAGAAAATATCCTTAAAAGCGTGAATATGATTCATCAAATTAAGATGCTCCGGGAGAGAGTGATATGTAAAAGTTTTTTGGGAACGAAACGTCAACGAGAAGTTGAACTTCACTGATCAGCACCGTAAAGAGAAGTGCAAATATTTGTACCGAAGACGTTTCCTTCGCAGATTTACAGCACAAAGATTTTTGACTATGGGATAAAAATATTGTTTCATCATTTCAGCAACTGAGAACATCAAACATCTTAAATTCGAGAACACAAACTTCACAGTATAAGTTTATAATCAACACCATTAGCATATACGTAGTAATTCATATCAACGTATCTTCGTAAGTATCACATGTGCTTTGCCTCATCAACACCTTCGCAACCAGCACCACTGCTGGTTATTATTTTTGCTATCACGAACCAACACCAGTAGCCACAAACTTCCGTCATTTCTCATCTCTATTCTTTCTCGTTCATTTCTTCTTATTTTTTCAACCCCAAATGAGCTCCAGGTTCGTCCCCAACTGTTCAGTGAATCGAACCACATCCAATCAAGTTCTCAGAACAAGACGTTCTCAACCAACAATGAACAGTCACACAAACCAATTAAATCATCACATGTAACCATCCGAGCTTCCCTT
Organism: Papaver bracteatum; assembly: GCA_023529315.1. Taxonomy (NCBI): domain Eukaryota; kingdom Viridiplantae; phylum Streptophyta; class Magnoliopsida; order Ranunculales; family Papaveraceae; genus Papaver; species Papaver bracteatum. The sequence continues at coordinate 24,892 of JAJJWX010001888.1, forward strand.
GTAAACAGGTTCATCTAGCTTTCTTCACCGGCATCAGCGGAATCCGCAGCACTTAAAACCCACAATTCTCCAACGTCTCGTTGCTGTAGAATCACCAAGGAAACACCAATACATATATTAAGAAGAATACTGGCAGAAATATAACTGCTCCTCCTTTCAACCGAATCACCGGCAGACATCGTGCTGATGATGCTACACAATTCGTCCCTAGAACGCAAAAATTTTACGAACAGAAGAAAGAAATTTTGCGAATATACTTAAGGATTAAAGCATTAAGAATACGTGCAGATTCATTATTATCTTAAGGATACTACATTTTTGTACATACAGATATTCATTTACATACTTAAGACAGAGAAACAAAGAAGAAGACGAAGAAATAAAGGAGTATCCCCATTCTGCGAAGAAATATTATTGGGATGTTTGTCTACTTCGTGTAAATCATTACTTCGCAGATATTCGTTTACTTCGTGGAAATTATTACTTCGCAAGATCTTTGGTTATTTCGCAAGAAGAAAATGGGAGATTATTTCATAGACATATTTCGCAAGAAATGGCAAGTCATATACTTTGCAAGAGACAACAACAAGCCGTAAAAAGGTAAGTACCATTTCCTTGAATATTTTATTTACGGAAGACAAAAGATTTTTGATTTTATTTACTAAAACGATATACTCGTAAGATTTCTAAAATAATTAAGCTTTCAAAACATTTCAAAGATTTTTTAGATTGATGAAAAGCGATACAATCGCAAGATTCAAAAATGAATTCATCACAAAAATTTAAAGATCTCAATTTTTTTCAAAGACTTCAAAGTTACAAAAAATAGAGAAAATTAAATTTATATATTTCTATAGAATAATTTTAATTTAAGGACGTGATACGAATACTTCTCATACTTCTTATACTAAAGATTTTATGAAAACATTTAACATCTTATATGCATGAAAAATTTAAGATCAATTTTTACGAATAAAGATAATTATGATTCGATTTATAAAAGGCGAAAAAATACCGCCAAAAATCAATTGTGATTAGCTTTCATTGAAGAAAGACGCAAAAATTTATTTGCGAACAAAAGACCGCAATCTGTGATCAGCCTCCAAAAAATAAAGAGAGCCGCAGAAAATTTTACACAGGCAAACCTTTGTGGCGTACACCCTAGTTCGCGAAGCAACATTTTGTAAGAGGCAAAGTCCTAAAGTGCGTCATTTAAGGGGGTACCTATAAACATGGCTAAGGGTAACCGGAACACCACCAAGGGCCCTTATTACATGGTAAAATTTTAGGGGTACAACCCAATAATGGGGTACCTATCCGGGTTAGACACCTTGGATTCTCACCTAATCTAGCGACATTACGCAATATAAAATGCGGTGTAAGAGGATTTAGGTTGGGCGACTAAGGAATACTGTCTTTCCCAAGAAGTGCAGAAAACGATCAAGGCGCCGAGGTACACGGTTGAGTCAAGAGTGACGGGTGAGGTTGAACCACATCTGCCATTTTTGACAAGTCTTGGAAAATGATGCACTTGGCCCAAAGATACCCCATAGGGTTCAAACTCGTAACTATAAGCCCTATAGGAAAAAAGGATAAGAGGTTGCGATCAAAAACTGGTTGTTGGCAGAACCGGATGGAAAGAGCTAACCTTGTATGGTCGATGTACGCTTCCTTGAAGGGGAAACCAGGGGGAAGATAAAGGGCAGCACCCTCCATTAGGGAGCTGATACGTGCTATAAGACGCAAATGTCACGAGGCTTCTTGTTTGCGAAAACATAAAGGCTTGTCATATTTGTGCAACAAATGAAGTTCTGCGAGCATTCTAAAAAAAAAAAAAAAAAAAAAAAAAAAAAAAAAGAACTCGCAGAATGAAACAAAGAAGTTAAGATGAGATCAATGGGTCACTACATGAAAGTGTAGAGACGTCCTGCGATTTCATCGCAAGACGGAAATGTCATGGGGCTTTACGTTCACAAGAATATTTAGGCCTATCATATTGTCGCAACACTTCCTGAAGAGGCTAAAATACTATACAAAAAAGATAAGGCAAGATCAATGGGTTTTTGCATGAAAGTGTAAGAACGTCCTGCGATTTTGTCGCTACAAAAGAGGTGGAAAAATAAGACCTTTGCTTAGGAAGGCATGATAAGACCACATCAATTAATGAAATTTATTCTATCAATATCATTGAAGAATTTTTACAAGAATATACATCATGAAGTCCTAACAAAGAATACAATTCCATCAATATCATTGAAGAATTTTGAAGAGAATATATATCATGAAGTCCTAATAAAGAAGACAATTCCATCAATATCATTGAAGAATATTTAAAAGAATATATATCACGAAGTCATACCAGAAGAGGCGATTTCATTCGCGATCAAAGACGAATTTATATAAGAAAATACACAAATAAACTTGCGAAGATAATTATATGAATGGAGGAAACTCAAAGATATATCAATTTTACTACGGAAAAATGAGCTAAGTAACAGAAACTTGAAATATACATTGCAATAGATAAGTATTGCATCATACAAGCATCATACTCGCATCATTCAAGCATCATATTCGCATCATAAAAGCATCGCATAAGCATTTCATGGCATAAGCATCGCATACACATTTCATAACATAATCATTACATAAATATTATATGCGCACAAGTATTTTACAAAATTTTACAGGATAATACCGCGAAACTTTGCAGAAACATTCATAATTCGCAGGACTATTCATAGTTCGCAACATTATATTCGCAACACTATGTTCGCAACACTATATTCACAACACTATATTCGCAACACTATATTCGCAACACTATATTCGCAGCACTATTTAGAAGTTCAGAAATTCGCAGAAAACCCCAGAAATTCGCAGAAAAATTCAGAAGTTAGTAGGGTTATCACTTGAGGCAGAGGCAAGATAAGAATAGATACGCAATTTAATTATTCAACATTTTCTCAAGGATTTTCCTTCATAGATAAAGAACAGAGGAAACTATGGATACCCAAGAAAATACTTTATGTTCTTTATCTTCTCAGCAAGAATCCTCACCAAAAATGGAATAATAATTTCACATGAACAGAGGCAATATTTATCACTCTCATCAAGGATATTTCATACTTCTTATATATTTCGAGGATTAAATACTTCTTATACTTCTTAAGGATACTTCATACTTATTATATATTTCGAGGATTGAGTACTTCTTATACTTCTTCAAGGATATTTTATATTTCTTATACTTCATACTTCTTCAAGATACTTCGCAAGATGATACTTCTAATTACTTCTTAAAGCTTCAGAACTTCGCAAAAAAATAGAGGCAAGTATATACTTTTTGAGTTTGATATTCTTTCGCTCGTTCCTTCATCAACAAAGATCAAAGACTACTACAACAACGGATTTTTTCTTAAAGATCGCTCTTCAAGCAATATTCAAGAAAAAAGAGGCAAGATGTAGGAGTGGAATATCACAACAAATGATAACTTACGAAATTGTGGAGAGAAAAGACATCTTGCGAGCAAAGAACATTTTGCAAGCAAAGGAAATCACGAGGAAAGAAAAAGAAGTTCGCAAAGTAAAGTTACGAAGGTTCGCAAGATAATTCTCAAATCCGAAATGGCGGGACAACATAACTGTCACCTTTTGTAAGATCATATAAATAGCCATTTAGGCATGAGAAGTAGAGGAGGTCTTTTTTAGAAAGAGAGATAATTTTAGGAGGAGAGAAAAAATATTAGGAGAGATTTTATTTTCTTTATCATCTTCTTCCCCAACAAATTCTAGAGCTCCAAATATTCTTTAATGGAGTTTCAATTGTACAATCATGTAATTACATACAATCACTAGTGAAGAACCGTGGATGTAGATCACATTGATCGAACCACGTAAAAATCTTTGTGTCATTTTTATAATTTTAGTACTTTAATTCTTAGTTTCATATCAAATTAATTAGATTTAGGAATCATTTTAATGGATTCTTATGAGGGTGTAGTTGTGAGATAATCTGCAACTACATAATTGGCGCTAGAAACATGGAAAGAGTAATGGATTTATCCTTCCTGTAACTTGTTAGTTCAAGAAATTTTAGAAAAAATGGTTACTGTTGGTGATGAATTGTACCGGATTTATGAGTTTCAAAGACAGAAATGGAAGTTCTTTTATTCGCATCTTTAAACAACAAACGCATTTTAGTAGTTCAGGAAGAGAGATGTGGATATGGAAAAATCGTCAAGCAAAATGGAATTTACACAGGCTACATCAACAATCGCCTCCAAAAAGGACAAATTTCTTCTCACTTTTCTTATTCTTTATTTCATTTTTCAAAATTTGGGAATTTCAAAACACAAATTGAAAAATAAATTTTTTGCGATCTAAACTTTACTTTTTGTAGAAATTTGATTTATTGAGGAAATCTTGAATTTAAAAATGTTTTGCTTTAATTTGTAGTAACCAAACCTCGTTTTACAAATTTGTTTAATGAATCTCTAAAAACGTCAAATTTTGAGATTTTCTGTTGATTAGATATTTACATTTCGTAAGAGAGTTTTCATTCTTCATAGGAAAATTTAATGAATTCGGATCAATTAATTGTTCAAACAGGACAAATTCGTTCTTATCTTATTAAATTATAGGTTCATAGTATAAATTTGGAAGATTTTGAATTTTAGATTATTAATCTTTGTTTTTCACAAAAATTGTTGTTTAATTGATATTTTGAATTCAAAAGAGTTTTAATCCTAAATTTACATCCATAAACCTTGAATTTAATCATAATTTTGACAACTAATGTGCACATGATTTTTGTGATTGAAGTTACATATGAAGGAATCAAAAGCTCCAGCGAAATATTTATTGCGAGTTAAATCAATTTTTATTTTCTATTGCGATATTCGCATAAATATCATTCTACTGCGAAGGATCAACAAACTATAGAAATAGGCTATTTAGCAAAATTGAGAAGACTTTATGTGGAGTATTGAATATCTAAGAAAATATTCATTGTATATGTGAAGACAAATATGTGAAGACAAAAGAAGAAAAAATAAGAGTTCCAGTAAAGCAAACAGCTTCAAAGAAGACGCACACTGGAGAGAAAATAGGCAAAAGTAGATTGAAAATTTTGTTACAAAAGCTAAGAAAGAATAAAAAATCTTAAACCCAGACGTTCATTAATAGTGTTCTCAGAATGAATAATCATAAAGTGACGAAACTTGTCAAGAGTTTAATTAATAAACAAAAGCATCACCAGACTATACTTGACGTTCATTTCATCACCCACTTCAGAGAGTTTCCAGTTTAGCCAATAATGCAATCTCACTACTTGTATCTAATCAAATTCTTTTGTTTAAACATGATTTCGTCTGGGTAAAAAACAATTCATATTCTGCGAAGAACATTCAAGGTTGATGTGTCAGTCGAAGCGCAGTCATTTCAAGCATCTAGGCGGATTGAGAGCAAAAGGCAAAGGTCATAAAGAGGCCTCCAAAATCTGGTGTGTTAGGGCATTCTATGGAGTAACTAGCTTGGGCAATATCCCTGGATGAAGACATCAAGCATAGTCAAATATGTTCCCTCTTAAGTAGGTAGATCTGTTGTATCCAACAAAGGGAAGATTTTAGTAAAGTAGGTCAAACCGTGAGTATCTAATGTCATATAATAAATGGAATCAACATCTCTTATGAACGTCAAGTGAATAGGACTCATATTATGAATCAAATGTTGCGGATGAAGTCAATAAGGAGAAGTGAGTAATTAGTAGGGTCTATATTAGCTAGTCTTTATAGATCTATAGAATTAGACTAATTAATTAATCACGCATAGAAAGACCAGAAAGACAACGGACAAGAACGCGAGAAAACGACATCCGAGAGAAGGCTGCAGTACCTATCTTTTATTATATTATGCTGTAAATCAAAATGCTGGAAGTACTTATTTATGGAGAAATGCGTGTTTGGCTCACCCAGTTGGGGTAACCTACCGCGTGCACTAGCTTTTGAAGCATAATCATCCTTGACTTTAGTAGGTTTTCTTTTTGTCTTTCATTGGACTAGCTAGCAGATGGGAACCTGGAATGAGGGTCTTATGTCATCTTCATTGGGTAGATTCCATTAAAGCTCTATGGAAGCATTGACTCACGTTACAGGGTTAAATAAGTGACCACCATTTTTTCGAGGTAGGTTTAAAGATGCGCCTTTATGCTCTTGTGCGTGTTGTGACGTAATGGTTGCTGAAGATTGACGGTTGGGAGAAAGGAAAATAGTGAGTAGTAGGTTACAAAGGTATAGGAATAAGTGATACCTGAATGGAGTGGTCGTGGAAGCAATGACATTGGGAAAGATTGAAAGAATGGGATGACTCATCAAGTTTGCGGGTGGTACTTTGGTTCTAGACCGAACATTGAAAAGTGAATGGCTCAAATTATGGATTGGTTTAGATATCGTCGAAAGAATGTTAACATTGACTTTAACTACCTTACTTGTTTATCCCCACTTACCTATATCATCTTGATCGGTCATATGAATCATGCCTCTTTTTCCACTGTCAAATTCATCATTGTTATATATTTGCTAACTATAAAAAAAAAATAGCTTGAGTTAAAAGATGTGATAGGTCAAATAAATTTACATCAATGATCTATCCAACCATTTAATGCCACTGACCTTGGCACCTTAACTTCAATCCTGCAATGGCACTTAAGATGGCATACCCGAAGTTAGGAAGCTTAGTTATACCCCCAATGTGAAGTGCATGTGCCGGCAGTAGTGACTAGGGATGAGCACTCAGTCTTGTGACAACCTTCCTTATCTTCCTTGCTTCATTCCGGAACCAAGAACACTGGAATCAATGGTGGGGAACATCTTTCTGAAAGGCCAATGTTCGCTAATAGAATATGTTCTTAACCAATGACAATACCATAAGTGGATCCCGCAGAGTATAAAGAACCCAATCCTGACAGAGTATAAGATTAGCTGAGGCATTAGTTTGCGATGCCAATGTTTGATTTTCTCTGATATTCATGAATCTTGGTAATAATTGAAGCGTTCCACTTGGAAAGTATGTTCCAGATTTTTATTTTAGCATTGTAAAGAAGTCAAACTTGGTAAAGAAATCATAGCATTCAGTTTTAGAGTTTACCAAATCATAGGTGGTAAACAGCGCTTAAAAGCTACTATAAGCGGCATCTCAATCAACTATGACAAATAAATGGACCTAACTTTGATAGAAACTTTGGTACTTTAAGTACTCGACAAGAGAGAAAGAGACTGTAAAGCTAACGCTTCTTTGTTCATGAAATCTCCTTCCTCACCAACAAAGCCCCCAGCTATCTCAATTTCTTTTCCGCCTATTGTATCTGACAACAAATCCAGTGTGTTATATTGCCAGTAGTGCCGATTCTAGTGCCTGGCCCTAAAGTTCTGTCCGTTGAGTTGGGACTAAAGAACGTACGCGGATCTAAGCAATAGGCAACTTTAAAATGTAGTAACATGCAATCCTTTATATATTAGCGTGAATAGAAACCCTTTATTTCAGATTATATTATAAACATAGTCATGAAGAACAATATAATTCTCCTACAGTAAGTATTCATTTTTCAGAGAAAGAAAAGAGATGCAGATTTACAAGATCAATTAGGTATCCTCCAATCTAAGGCAATGCGCTAAATGCATTTATTTGCAGCAAGTTCACATGAATCGCCCTATGGATATTGACCGCTAAGCATTTGCTTCAGTCCGTCATTTCTGGTAAGAAGGGATCCATTACTAGGTGCCTGCGTGTGACGGACCGAAAAATTAAGCCTTCGGCGCATCGCCCCGCAGGCCGTAATTCCCCCGGTGCGCCACGATGATGAAGGTACGATCCGAGCCACATCCCCAGGAAAATTCACACTCACTTGCCCTTGCGAGCATGCTCGTGGAGCATGATGCAGCTATTTTAGCTTCTACACCTTTTCAAAGTCACCCTTGTCCGCATAAGGGTATATGGTCGTAAGGTCAATGCCAATGCACTTCGCATGCATCTCTGGATTTGTATTAATGTAGGAAATTCATAACTGAATTTCCTATCTAGATGAGAAATTGTCATACCGTCGGGTCTTGTCCAGACTTAAGGCATAAGTCGTGGACTTAGGCATAGGCCGAACCAAGCCCTTGCCCTTTCCTACGTTACTTCGCTTACCAAATATTTATAACTTGATAGGAAGTATGAGCATCCACTTACTGGAATGCAACTAAGCCTCATCAAGTTTGGCCACAATCATCTCTTGCGTCGTGCTACCGAGCTTAGATGATATGAGGGGCCAACGTGCTGGACCGGAAATGCTGCAACTCATTGCGGCTGCCTACGTATCCTTCCTTACTCTAAAGAAATCAAGCAAAGATCATAGTTCATCCTCGAAGGGACAAGCAACTTATTCCAACTAGTTTGCTAGGCCATAGCCTAGCAAAAATAGTAATGGCATGGTATGTAGGCTATTCCGTCAAAGATGCACAATGATTATGCATCATCGGGTCCGCGTCGTGGCATAGTGACGCCTAAGAATCAAATGCCCTCTCTCAAGGCTACACAACTATAAATGATCTGTATGCATCATTTATACACTTCCATCTAAGCTATGAAGCTCACTTGGTGCATAGTCCGCATATGCACCTTCAACCAACTACCCTTCCCTATATATGTTTTAATGGAATTTCTACAAGTATGGAAAGAAGACTAAAAATCTTTCATCAACTCCCCGCAATCTTTGCGTTTCACTGTTCATCACAATCTTTGCGTTCCACCATCCATCGCAATCATTGCGTTCCACCGTCCATCGCAATCATTGCGTGCAATGATTGCGCTTGCGCAATATTCGTTCGGCCATCCCTCTCTGGCCTAATGCACAATGATTTTGCGGTACTGGCTCAAGACCAATAACTTTCGTAATGCGCAATGATTATGCTGTAAGCTCAAGGCCACCTACCCAACTGGCCTAATGCATCATGATGATGCAACATTGGCCCTTGGCCAAATGCCAAACGTAATGCGCCATTTTGGCACGATATTGGCCTTAAGCCAATCCACCTTTTTCACGATGCGGAAGAGCTTTGGATGAAGCTTCATCTCAGCCCATGGCGCATCTTTCATCATGTGCCATGCTAAAAACATGGGGTGTTACACTCTTCACCCCTTTAAAGAATTTCGTCCCCGAAATTCCAAACAAAACTATTGTGGACAAACTCTTCGGTTTGGATTTCCTGAGCAAAAGTCCCACACCAGATGCTCAGAAATCACAGGTTTCTTCAAGTTGTCATGAATAACAATTTAGACATTCTGAGAAAATATCCCATACTACCTGCCCAGGAATCCAAAAGTGTCCACAATGATACCAAGAATCGCAATTGACCAGTGCCAAAAGGATAACTCGACAAGGTATCCTAGATAGCATCCCATACTACCACCCAGGAATCCCAAAGGTTCACAAGTTGAAATATGTCATCTGAATGACAAGATTTCAGCACTGTACTGTGTGGAATAGTTTTTCAATTGCCCACCGTCCCTGACGGTCATCCAAGTTGCCACTCGTAAGTGGGGTGCCACTTAGGCCAGACAAACTCACAACACATGGACAAGCTCAACTCGATTCGCAAAAGTAACTGTCATTGCAGTTACAAACTCTTCCCGCACAAAAGTTGGCCTACTCTCCAACTTTATTTCCCTTTGAAGGAAAAATACTCTTTTGAAGAGTCCACTCCGCACAAGTCCCTAGAGTTTTCTCGGAACTTGCTCTGATACCAACTGTGATGGACCGAAAAATTATGCCTTCGGCGCGTCACTCCATAGGCTGTAACTCCCCCGGTGCGCCACGATGATGAAGCTATGATTCGGGCCTCATCTCCAGGCAAATGCACGCTCACTTGCCCTTGCGAGCATGCTCGTGGAGCATGATGCATCTATTTTAGCTTCTGCACCTTTTCAAAGTCACCCTTGTCCGCATAAGGGTATATGGCCGTAAGGCCAATGACAATACACTTTGCATGCATATCTGGCTTTATATTAACGTATGAAATTCATAACTGAATTTCTTATCTAGCTGAGCAATTGTCATACTGTCGGTTCTTTTCCAGACTTAAGGCATAAGTCGTGGACTTAGGTATAGGCCGCACCAAGCCCTTGCCCTTTCCTAAGTTACTTCGCTTACCAACTCTTTATAACTTGATAGGAAGTATGAGCATCCACTTACTGGCATGAAACTAAGCCTCATCAAGTTTGGCCACAATCATCTCTTGCGTCGAGCTACCGAGCTTAGATGATATGAGGGGCCAACGTGCTGGACCGGAAATGCTGCAACTCATTGCGGCTTCCTACGTATCATTCCTTACTCTAAAGGAATCAAGCACAGACCATAGTTCATCCTTGAAGGGACAAGCAACTTATTCCAACTCGTTTGCTAGGCCATAGCCTAGCAAAAATAGTAATGGCATGGTCCGTAGGCTATTCCGTCAAAGATGCACAATGATTATGCATCATCGGGTCCGCGTCGTGGAATAGTGATGCCTAAGCATCAAATGCCCTCTCTCAAGGCTACACAACTATAAATGAGCCATAGGCATCATTTATACACTTCCGGCTAAGCTATGAAGCTCACTTGGTGCATAGTCCGCATATGCACCTTCAACCAACTACCCTTCCCTATATATGTATTAATGGAATTTCTACAAGTATGGAAAGAAGACCAAAAATCTTCCATCAACTCCCTGCAATATTTGCGTTTCACTGTCCATCGCAATCTTTGCGTTCCACCGTCCATCACAATCTTTGCGTTCCACCGTCCATTGCAATCTTTGCGTTCCATCGTCCATCGCAATCTTTGCGTTCCATTATTCATCGCAATCATTGCGTGCAATGATTGCGCTTGCGCATTATTTGTTCGGTCAGCCCTCTCTGGCCTAATGCACAATGATTGTGCGGTACTGGATCAAGACCAATAACTTTCGTAATACACAATGATTACGCTGTAAGCTCAAGGCTACCTACCCAACTGGCCTAATACATCATGATGATGCAACATTGGCCCTTGGCCAAATGCCAAACATAATGCGCTATTTTGGCACGATATTGTCCTTAAGGCAATCCACCTTTTTCACGGTGCGGAGGAGCTTTGGATGAAGCTTCATCTCAGCCCATGGCGCATCTTTCAGCATTCGCCATGCTAAAAACACGGGGTGTTACACTGCGCTATCTGTTGTCCTATCAGGATATGTGAAGAAGGCAAACATTGCTTATAGGACGAGGGTTGTGACTGATTTTCCATGGGGCATAGTAATATGCTATGAGCAAGTCTGCTTCAGATGTTAACATATATTATCGAAGTTACGATTACGCTAATAGTTATGGCGAGGATGCCTTATTTATTTTCTATGATATGCATTATTATTCCAAAGAATTGAATCTTGATCCTAGGTCCGATATTCTCCTTTTGCAGTGTGAAGTATTTGAGATAGTTAAAGTGAGGCATTTGATGGATTAACATAGTTAGCTTCCCCTATTGGATGAACTAATATTGTAGTAAGAATCTAAAGTAGTTCCTTAGAACCAAGAATAGAAATGGGGGTGTCATGAATCTTTCTTTGACTAACAAAGTAAGCTCCTATTGGTGTCAGGCCTGAGATCGTCCCTTCCAGGTTCGAGAATATAGGCGAGAAAGGTGTTATGTTATCAAGGTAGCGAGACTCGTGATCGATGAGTGCCTGCATGAGTAGTTGGAGTAGGAAGGAAGCGATTCTATCATCTAGACGAAGCGATGAAGCAAGAGGTATATTGATAGATCTACCCTACATATAGAGAGAGTCTATAATCTTGGAACTAAAGCAGATATTGAAGAAGGGAAGTATTAACCAATAAGAAAATTGATAAGGGAATGTATTTTTTGCTAATGGAAGAGGGATCCTAGTGACCGATAAAAAGAACGCCGTTCAAATAGGCGACCTATAAATGGTAGTAAGAATTAGTAGTCTCGAAGTCATAATATCTCTATAAGGGATATGCCGCTAGTTCTCTTATTCTGGGTACTAACAAGTAATCTCATAAGTGAAGCCCTTCCTTCTAGGATATAGGGTTTCCACTGTTGACCATCTAAGGTGTGTCTACAAAAAACTAATATATTCTTCGAGGTTATAAATCCCAATAGGGAGTGTACGGTTGGTAGTTTTCGTCTCATCTGAGGTAAATAAGGACACCGTTGCTTATAGTGATCTGTAGGTTTTCGGATAATCTGTTCTGCGGAATGCATGACTTGCAAAGGATGGGAGGGTGAGGGGAGGGGCTTCCTTCTTTTTTGGCATGCATCTGAGTGGGAGGGGCTTCCTTCTTTCCATATGGGTAGGTAGTAAAGGATGGTCCGAAGAGATGTGTCGCGGAAAGATATGATTGATTCCAGAGATGCACTACCCGGGACTAGTCCCATTCCCGATATGGCAGAAAGAAATAATAAAAAAAGAGCCCCGATATAAAGATATTCATTAGTGCATAAGCCAATTGTATACCACCACTGATAAACACCAGAATATGCAATATTCACTAGTCCGAGAGTACCCCCTCGAGTAAATGCTTCCACCGCCGGCCTCAGAATCTTGTGCCTTCTTTCTTGTGGTATCTTCAAGCGCAAGTGGAACTGTTCCACCTGAGCCGAATTTAGAGGGCATACCCCTTAGCTTAGCGGAACTCAGATATAAAGGAGAGGCACGCTTGTCAACGGTTAACCCTCCTCATAGCCAGAGTCCGTGGCTTTGCTTAACTCCACCAGTCCTAGAATGTTATATTAGATAAGTACACTAGACTGGTTAAACATTTGTCATTGAGTTGCTTCACCGAACTATAGTATATAGCAGGGTGAGGCCTTTGCGAGCATGAATCATTCCTTCTCGTACTGGTTGCCACTAGGTCGGGCAGGTGCGGGCGCTTCTGCGTAAAGAGAGGTGAAGCTTAAACCAGATTGATTCAAATCAAGCTATCCATAACCATCCCCCGAATCCTGCTTTCATTACATATAAGACGCATCGACCTAGTAGGAAAAAGCTGCAGTTGTTGCTCTTCGCTCGCCTGCTTTGATGGGAACCTCAATCAACCTCCCTCTTTGATTCCCCATTTTTTCGTCGCTGGAACCTATAGTTGTTGCTGTCGATAAAAGCATATATTTCATCTTAATAAAAGAGGGGGAAGCGTTAGCCCAAAGGCTGCTAAGAAGTCCCCGTCGGACAGTTGGAATGATAATGATAATTGCTCAACCCCTGCACTTAAGAAGTCTGAGGTTAATTATAGGAAGGATAATAACACCTCACCAAAAATAGATGAATAAGAGCCTAAGAACAAAGACTTCATATCTGCCCCATCCCTAAGGATGATATAATCTGTGATTAGGCCATACCTTGAATGTTCATCAGCAACGGTTCCTAGCGCAAAAAGTCATGGCGCTAACGCACGTGCATCTGTTTTCATACCGGGAGGTTCTAAGAAGGAAGGCGCATTAGAGTCTATATCAAGTCTCCCTTTTGCAATGATTTTCTTTTAAGTAAGTACGATCTACTCTCTCTGATATCGCCTGGCTAGGGAACCGTGGATGACCGGGTGAAGAAGTCTAGATCAGGCAAGCTAAGTTCTCGTAAGCAAAGGTCATAGGGCTACTCCTTCAATCAATCATAGCTTGTCAATATTTTTCTGTATGAGTGATGATTGGCTCCGAGGGAGCAGGTGGTCCGCCAGCCGCGATCAGCGCGGAAGCATATCCCTCAGGTTGGTTCTCTACGTTTGACTCATCTATATCCTGCATTTAATCTTATTTTGACTACTGACATTATTTTGAGTATTCTTCTTTGCTTTAGCCCCCTGGCATAGTACATCCCTCTTTTACTCCTTGCATTTCTAATTTCAAGAATTGGGGGTTGATATGGGGAGTAGGAGATAGAAAACGTATGGTAGTCCGGTCGAAGAAGTTGGGAAAGACCTTTATGGAAGCTTATAATAATAAATAGTGGTTTGTTCACCTTTGAGTGCTGACTTCGGATTGGCATGTGGTAGAAGACATAGTTAAGTTATCTCGTTGAGGTCAAGACTTTTTTATTTATGCTCTGGTTATTGAAATGTAGTACCTTGTTCCTAGAATGTCTATGAGACTAGGGAAAATGGGGCACTCTTTAAGATGAGAGTTTATTGGAACCTAAGTCAACAGAGGGTCTTTTGTTTGCCCAGAATCTACGGGAATGCCTAAAGCATAGTTCCTTATGTGAACAGGGAATGAGTTAAAATATCTAGCACCTAGGTGTTGAAATTCTCTTGTAACCCAAGCCTACTCTAAAAGTGAAGCTTTAAAATGGCTCCTATTGAAATGTAGTTTTACGAAAAGTAGGATTAAGATTATCTTTCTAGGTGGGCGCATCATAAGAATATAGCTAGTGACTCGTACCATTAGATGTTTCTAGAGCACTTAATCATCCTAGGCATGATTCATCTGAACAGGAATGGGGAAGAGTTGTATTTCCTAGTGGTTACCATTGATTCGTTCCTGCTGAACTCCTAATTAATCAAGTAGATGTTGGCTTGGAATGGGCTGTGCAGTGGGGGTTTAGTTGTATGTTGATACGTTCTGCCGACCTCATTAAGCCCTTTCCTACGGGCTTTCATAATTGGGATAGGTAATCTAAATATACTAAGATCTCACATATTACTTTAACTCAATCGAAGGTTTCTTAGGTCAAATTTCACAGTTAGCAAACAAGATTGTAAAAAAAAAGATATCTCCTTGCAAGTTAAAAGATGGGATATGTCAAATAAATTTACATCAATGATCTATCCAACTCAGAACTATGAAAGCTACTGAGGGAATTACAAGAGCTACAACAAGAGGAAGTTACTTGATACGTTCTGCCGTCCTCTTCTAGTAAGGTTCCGATGCTGATCATCTTTGGCTCTGTCTCCGTTCCAATGTTGATTTTGTTTGTTGGTTCCATGAGTGACAAGTTTGCTTTCTGAGGTTTTAGAGGAGTGCATTTATGTAATTGTCATTTGACAGAAGTGTTTGCTACCGGGGTGGCAAAGGTACTTGCTTCTTGAACTGAGGGGGCTTCGGGGACTTTGAAGCCTCCATCTTTATTTCGTTGGCATATGCCCTTCGTCTTTTTCTTTCACGTTGTTGTGCAGCAGCTCTTTCTTCGTTGAGTCTGACCTCTGCCACCCCGGTATCAGCTTTTTCTTTGTTGTGCAGCAGCTCTTTCTTGTGTCTTGTTGATCATCTTTGATTTCCAATTCACCCATGAGTGTAGGGAATCGAATGTGTTGATTATAGGTCGGGGTTGTTCCTCTTAATCGATGGACCCAAAGTCATCCCATAATGACGTTGTAGGGAGAAGGTGCTTCCACAACACAGAACCTTGTATTGGTTACTAAGGGTCATGTGCGTACCTGCAAGACAATTTATCATTTTGGTCTAGAGACCGCTCCGTTGAAATCGCATATTGTGCAAGTAGATGAATCTATCTCCTCAACTATTAAGCCCATACTAAGTAAATTTCATTGAAAAACACATTTAACGAGCTGCCCCCATCAATAAGGACCTTCGTAACATTCCATCCATGTATTAGAAGGGTGATCACAAGTGGATCGTTGTGCATCTCGAATTCCTGGTTGATGTCTCTTGTTGAGAATGTTAATAGCGTATCCATCCATTCTTCCCAAGTGCTACTAGGTGTACATTTAACTTGAATACCTCGTGGGTTTCTAGCTTTATTTTATTTCGAGCCGACTCGAGGATATCCTCAAGTAGATCCTCTTGTCCTCTGTTTGAGAATGTGATCATGTTGATATATTTTCCATCATGAGGTAGCTCTACCCTTTTCTTGGGGGCTACCTCAGTATCGGCTGGTTGTATCTGTACATACTCCATGAACTTGCCTTCGTCTATGAATCTCTGAATCTTATTCCGCGGGTGATAGCATGTGTCAGTTGTATGCCCATACTACTGGTGGTATTTATTAGAGCATTGCTCGGTCGAACTCGCATGCGTTTCTATCTCAAGCATGTTTTCCAATGTTAGTGATCAAAACTATAAGTCTTGATTTCTAGCCTATTTGTAGATGTCTCGGACTAGGACATAGATAGTGTAGTTGAGTTTAAATCTCTCGGCGTTCATCTCTTGAAGACGGAGAACTAATAAGGGGAGCCTGTGGAACTTCTTCGACAAAAGGTATGTGGAGACTTGAACTTATCAATCACTTGGAAAGTCTATTTCTACTATCTCCTATATTAAGACATAAGTCGTGTTACAATATTGTTTTCTCTATACACATATGAGATTGAGATTTCGAGCTGAGTAAATCTCGCTTACATATTTATCGAAATATGTGTTGGTAAGCTTTCGCTTCGACCAAGTTCATCTTATATCATGAGAAAATTTCCGAGTAACATCTTACATGGCTTGTGCGATACAATCATTTGGTGTAAGACTTGGAATGTTTCCATAATGATTATTTCAATATCTTGAAAATTGCTTTGATGCTAATAGTGTGTGAAAACGTCTATTGTCATTATAGAAGAATGTTTCAATGATTGAAATAAAGAGTTTAGAATCTTGTAACCTTCTTTGGATATAAGCATATTATGTGTTCGCACATTTGTGTATAAGTCCAAAACAGAGAACCTAAAGTATGCATACATGTGTGTATACAAAATGGTTGGAGGAGACTGGATAAGTATGCATACCCGTACGCATACTAGTGGAAGTTCACGACCGAGAATTTATGATGTTGTTGGATTTCATAAACCAACTCATTCAGTTACCTAAGTGCGCGTACATGTACACGTACATGCGGAAAGTACACGTCCGTGAATTTCTGCCGAGTTTGAAAAAAAAAAACTCACAAAACAGGTTACTTAAGTACGCATACTTAAGTGGTTACTTTCTAAAATTGGTAGTGTACATGAACTTAAACATTTATCAATAATGAATGCAATCTTTGCAAACCGTGGCTATAATGTGCATGTATTGATTCGAGTGAATCAAACAGATTTTGCTTCAATTGTGTTCTTGTATAAATCTCTGAGAATATAGCAATTGAACAACTCTTTAACTAGTTTCATTTGAGTCATTTTAACTAGTTATGGTTAAGATGAATAAGGTTGATATAAGAGTAATCATATGGCTAACCTTGGTTAACTATTTTTGAACCAACATGGTGTACACATTTGGGTACGGTTACATAAACCTAAATGAGGGTACATTTCATTTGTGTGTAACAAGCTAAGTTCAATCTAACGGTTGAAAGATATTAACTTGGTGGAATCAGGTTTTTCATCTAACAGTGATTATTGAATGCTTTGTTACCAAGGTAACTTAGATTGCAAACCCTAATTTGAAAAACTATATAAAGGAGAACTCTAGCAACTGGGAAACCTAATCCCCACACCTCCTATTTGTTACTAGTTTCATAACTAGAGTCGATTCTCCTTTAACCTTAGGTTTCTTCTCGAGACTATGTAGGTTAACGACTTGAAGACTTCATTGGGATTGTGAAGACAGAATCAACTATTCTCTTTGTATTTGCATGTTCTGATCTTGATGTTTCTATCATGTCGAGTTCAATTGAAATAATTAACTCGAGATTTTATATATCCGATAGGCAAGATAGAAAAGTAGTCACAAACACCTTCGTCTTATCATTTGTGATTCCACAATAACTTGTTTCCCTAGTCGATTAAGTTTATTGTGAGGTGATTGATAATACTAGGCTTTTCTTCGGGAATATAAGTCAGGTTTATCAATTGGTCCTGTTCACCTTGATTTATCAAAAGACGGAACAAAAACTCTTGGGTATTTCTGTGGGAGACAGATTTATTCAATCCTATAGACTTTTCTGTGTGATATAGATTTGTTTATCAAGTCTTCTACTTTGGGTCGTAGAAACTCTCAGTTGTGGGTGAGATCAGCTAAGGGAATCAAGTGCGTAGTATCTTACTGGGATCAGAGACGTAAGGAGCGCAACTGTACCTTGAATTAGTGTGAGATTAATTAGGGTTCAACTATAGTCCAGTCCGAAGTTAATTTGTAGTAGGCTAGAGTCTGTAGCGGCTTAAGACAATGTGGTGTTCAAACTGGACTAGGTATCAGGGTTTTTATGCATTTGCGGTTTCCTCGTTAACAAAATTCTGGTGTCTGTGATATTTCTTTTCCGCATTATATTTTTTTATATAATTAAATATCACATGTTTTACGTTAAGATCAATCAATTAGAATATCCAACCTTTGGTTGTAGATTTACATTGATTGACACTTGAACATTGTTCGTTGGTACCGTTCAAGTAACTCCTCTTATATTCAATCGGGCTCACATATTTCTATTTGCTGATTGCAGATTGAATTAAGAGTTAGAGATATTTACACTCTTTGATATACTTTGCTCTAGATTTATTCTGACTGTCTAGTTGATTCTACAGATATTGTATTGGAGTAAGTCCTCTCAAATTTCCAAAGGAATTATTGGGTGTGGTTGTTAGACCCCCCGCATTTTCAATAAGCGTTATACTTTGTAGTATAATTCCTTAATATTATGATTATACAATTATGATCATGTCACGTCACTAGAGTATTACATAATATGTACATTGTATACAGCTTCGCAGTTATGTTTTTAATAAATCACGACTTGAAACATATGTTAGGAGTGAAATAGTTCAAGTCAATATTACTAACCTCAAGTGAAAGGATGATGTCGTCGTTGTAGTTCGCTATTTCTTCACATTCTTCAGGTCTTCAGAGTAATAGTTGTATGTCTCAACATTCCTAGACTTTCTAGTCTAACTTAAACGAAGTTGACTCTAGTATTTAATCAAGCGACTTTAGATGAGTTTTGACCCACAAAAATATGACAACCAAACTTGACATACCAACGCTTGGTGAGTTCAACCGATCTATGCTCTAACAATATTGTCATAACATCTATATCCCTTATGACAAGAAGTATAACCAATGAAAGTGCACAAGGTAGATTTAGGACTCAATTTGCCAGCTCTATATGCAACTAAATAGGGATAGCAACATGAACCAAACACTATAATAAAAGAGTAATTAGGAGGTTTAGGAAATAAAACTTCATAAGGTGAATATAATTGAAGTACTTTAGTTAGCAATCTATTAATAAGGAACGTACCAGTGTGAAAAGCATCATACCAAAATGATTTTGGCATATGAGCTTGAAAAAGAAGAGTAAGACCAACTTCAGTTATTTGTCTATATTTTCTCCTAGTAATGCCATTTTTCTTAGAGGTATGATGACAAGAAAATATTAATGAGATACTACATTGATCAAGAAAGAGTTTGAATGGTCCTTCAGTGAGCTCATAAGCATTGTCTGTTTGAATATAAAGAATTTTTGTGGCCAACAAATTTTCATTGATAGATTTAACATGCTGAAAAGCTACAAGACCATCAGTTTGAATTTCATTGAATATTTCCAATGAAATCGACCGTAGTCATCGATGAATACAATATAGTATTTGAAACCTAGAAGAGAGGACACGAGGGCAGAATCCCAGATATCACAATAGACAGGCTCCAAAGGAGCAGTGATAGATGCATTTATGTGTCTATTTGGATCTCAATTATGTATATTGTTAGTACTCGATTTTGTACTTATTTGGTTATTTTATGTCTCTGAAGGTGTTTTTGGAGAAATAAGCTCTTGCGGCGAATTTGGCTCGAAAAGTGGTGTTTGTACCCCTGAGATGAATAACTAAAAGCGCCTAGAGGACGCGCTATAGGCACCCGGAGGACCTGCTATTCGGACTCTCATTTTGGATAAAGGGCACTCCACTGATAAGGGGTAACCTCAGGGAAGTTGCTAAAGGGAGACCAAAAATGGATAAGGAGAAGTCACTTTCTTCCCAAATTCAAATCAGGAAAAAGGGGGGAAAGTTCCACGACAGAAATTAGGGTTCGATTTTTGGGTGACTTATAGAAAGATTCAATCGTTGTAATCAATTGCAATGGGCATCAACAACCTAAAAACTCAATACCATCCCTCACTCCAGAATAAAAGTAGCACTGGTGCTGCTTACCCTCCCTCTTATTGGTTGGTTACCGTAACCTCGCGCTCTCATTGGTTAATTGAGAAACCATTTGTATTCGTCGGATGAAATTTCGTTAGATATGGTGTGTTGATCTGACAATGTGCGGTGTAGATTGGATGGATTAGTGGGACACAAGCGACGGACGGCCCCCATTATTTAGAAAATTACTATATTAATTTCGTGTATTTATTTTGGAAATCCAAAAAAATAAAAAAAACTACTATATTAATTTTAGACATTTATGATTAAAATAAAAGAAAATCAATTCACCATTTTATGGAATAAAATAATTACTATATTAATTTTGGACATTTATGATTAAAATAAAAGAGAATAATTTAACATATTTATGAAATAAAATAATTACATTTATAATTTCATGTGATTATTGTCAAAGATCCAGAGAATTAAAAAATCAACGTATTTAAGAAATAAAAAAATATTTTTAATTTTTGAATCTTTTAAAAGGAAAAAAGATATATAAATAACTATATTAAAATCAATTCAACATGTTTATGGAATAAAAAAAATTTGTATAATTTTATGAAAATCCAAAAAATAAAAAAGTTACTATATTAATTTTGGACATTTATGATTAAAATGTTAAAAAATAATTTAACATATTTATGAAATAAAATAATTACATTTATAATTTTATGTGATTATTGTAAAAGATCCAGAGAATTAAAAAATCAACGTATTTAAGGAATAAAAAAATATTTTTAATTTTTGAATCTTTTAAAAGGAAAAAAGATATATAAATAACTATATTAAAATCAATTCAACATGTTTATGGAATAAAAAAAATTGTATAATTTTATGAAAATCCAAAAAATAAAAAAGTTACTATATTAATTTTGGACATTTATGATTAAAATAAAAGAAAATAATTTAAAATATTTATGAAATAAAATAATTACATTTATAATTTCATGTGATTATTGTAAAAGATCCAGAGAATTAAAAAATCAACGTATTTAAGGAATAAAAAAATATTTTTATTTTTTGAATCTTTTAAAAGGAAAAAAGATATATAAATAACGATATTAAATTTTAGCATTGATGATAAATATCTAACAAAAAATACTACATTAATCAATATTTAAATTACTATATATATTTATGTTAACAATATCCATTAATATATAAAAAAAATATGATCATTTAGATGAACACAATCTAACAAGTTCCATTAATATGGTTGATTTACTAATAAAAACAAAGCCAATGGTTAATAAAGGATGGAAATCATTCTTCATCCCTATTTTCTTTATAGCAAGACATATAACTGGATTTAATTCCATAACGATTTTAAAGATTTTCTTTGGAATCAAGTTTCCAACATCTATATAAAGAATGCAAATCAATGAGACTTCAGTGACAATTCGTTTAGTGCAGATTATATTAATGGTATCCTTTAATATACACACGGTTATTTGGGGGGAAAATATCAATACACAGATAATTTCTTTAATAATACTACTATCAAGTTGTCGTTACTATTATTATGAAAGGGGCCACAAAGGCATTTATTAAGAAAATGAAGAAGGTACAGAAATTTACAGGGATTTGGCAGGGAGACCATTAAGATATTGATTGATATTGTTTCTTAATTATCACAAAAATATTTTAATTAATACTAATATGTTGTTAATAAATTATGAAAATAATTTTCCTAATTTTCTTCCTTTAATATATTGATTGATATTGTTTCTTAATAAAAGTAATTTCTTATCGAAATTTAGTTTTGGTGACTTAATATAAATAATTCAAGCGAAAGCCAAACCTCATTGTTTGCGCATTACTTTTCTTTTCAGGTTTTTTTCTTCCTTTTTTCGGTTTCTTACAATCTAGGATTTTGTTGTCTAATCTATTTTTATTGTTTGTTTTGCATGTAATCAATAGGTTGCGGTGATGGGAGGTCAATATTAAGTTTTTACTGGTGGTATGTTTCTTACCTATTTTCAATATAATCCATGATGTTTATGGGTTTGATCTTTTCAGAAAAATCAAAATATTTAGTTTGGAAAGGTGGTTTAGGAAGTCGACATCTCATCAAAAGTATCTGTTTGAAAAGGTGAAATTGAAGTGCCAATTTCATTTAGGTCTCAATTCGGTTTTTCCTTAGAAATTGTTATTGGCTATTTTCTGCGGGGTTGAGGAGATGCCTACAAACAATTATGCTGAGAGCAGGTAACTAATATGGTGGAGTAATTTTTATTAAAATTTGTGGAGGAAAATGGTGGTGTGCAGTAGTAGGGTTTAGCTTATGAAGATGCGATGTAAGGTTGTTTATTTTGTTTTCTTCATTTTCTGTTTTATTATGATGATTTTCTCAAAATAAAATATGTATAGCAAAAGTAGGTATTTAATCGTTTTGTTGTTATTTTTATGTAATGTTGTTCAAGGTATGATATTTTGAGTTCACACAAATGTTTATTTCATTAATATTATTTGTTCATAATGGTTACTGCAGTTCACATGTTCATGATCTAAAAATGAACATGGTGCTTGACACAAATTCTAGGTTTTGCCTATCGCAGGGTGCAGTGCGGGTTAACTAAATGGTGCTTATAATTTGTATTCCGTGAATCAGATGTGTTATGCCTAAGTTTTATATGCACGTTGCAAATGGATTTCTAATAATTTGATACTTTTGGGCTTAAAATTGCTTAAATTTACTCCGTTAGGTGTAGAAAAATATTTTTCTCATGTTAGAGGAGGGAGGATGGAAATGTGAGTAGGTTTAAATTAGATAACCAAAATGTTGGCGACTTTAGACTTTGTGTAACTGTTAATTTCTTTAAAATTAGTAATTTACACATATATTATAATTATGGAAAATTTTATTTTTTGAAGCATTTATGGAACGATGAATACATATTAATGACGTAATCTTTTTCAATAGTTGTAATTATATGTGGAAATAAAAATTGAAATTAGTGTTTATAAAACTCAAAATATCTAAAAAAACCTTAGGGCAAAAAAATCTTTAGAGGTCTACTTATGGTAAAAGAATCCCAAACGGCTGGCTTAAATATTTAGTATGTTGAAAAAAACAAAAAAAAATTCTTACCCTGTATTTTCGAATTAATTTAGGGAATAAAAATCTTTCCATTACTTTGTTATATTTTGTTGCCACACAAAGCAATTCAATTTCATATCTCAATTCTCATTTTTTTTTATTTGTAGCAGAGTGTCAAAGGTCTATATTAAGGACACCGGCATGGACATTTGTAAAATGAATAATTCTCTTTGTCATCTTAGATATATTCTCTAAACATGTACAAGTTTTTCGATGATGTAGTAGTGAATATATAATTATAAATCAGGATGATACTGGCCCCGTCCATCATTTTCAATTATATGTAGGTCCAAAAGGATAAATGTTAATATGAAATAGGGAAATAGGAATAAGGATGGATGTAAATCCCAAACAACATTGTTAAGTTATTGTCCTAAGAGCATTCTACTCTCTCTTGGATTTCCTTTATAATTGTTTATAATATTTTTGACCGGGTTCTGCTAGATTATTGAATTATAGTTTTTTGTGAAACCTATTCTTATTATTCTTTTTCTTTCTTGAACAGGATATACGCATGAAATTGCTTTGTTTAATAGACCATGATGTAACGGCACTTCGGTAACTTGACCTACGGTTGAATGTAAAAAAAAAATGTCCCTTTAACCGTTCAATTCCAAGAGAGTTTTATGTTTTGTTTCAAGCCATATACATAATAAAATTAGCTATATGCATCACTAAAAATCCAACAACCAAATTATTTAATTAACCAATACAATTTAGATATTCTCTTTACCAATAAAGGTACTCCAGTCATTAATTAGTGGACAATCCTCGCGGTTAAAGTAACAATCACGGGTATTTAAACGGAGTCTTAGTGGGATGTTAGTTCATTGCTTGATTACAACTTCTTTGACGGGAAGCATTTCATCTGTTTTGTACTATCTAGAATTGGAAAACTATTTTATGTTATATCGTGTGTTCTTTTAATGTCTCTAATAAGTGTGATTTTTCATTTTACTATAAGGAGTTGGTGCCTGGGTTGGGTTGACCACTTGATTCTTAACACAAGTATATGATTTCTGAAGATATATATATATCAATGCATTTTCTTGATTACATCATCTTTGACGGGAAACACTTATATTCTTTTTCACTATTTAGGGTTGGGAATCTATTTTATATTAATATCGATTTTTAGTATTACTGATATCAGATATCCATACAACTATACAATGAGTATGATTTTTCATCTAACTATAGGGAATTGGATCCTGGAAGAGAACTTGAGTTGGCCGCTTGATTCCTAACGCAAGTACATGATTCTTAAAAATATAGATCGATGAATTTCCTTGATTACATCATCTTCGACGGGAAGCAATATATATATATATATATGTTTTGTAATAATATATATATATATATATATATATATGTTTTGTAATAATCTATTTTATATTAACAATAAATACAATTCTGATCGGTAGGAGTCATCAATAGGAAAACAAACAAAAATGATGAGAATTCATAACCAATATAATTTAGATTTCATTTGCCAAAAAAAATACTCAAGTTATTAATAGGCGATCCTTACGGTTAAAGCAACAATCACGGGTATTCAAACGGGGTCATAGTGGGATATTAGTGCATTTCCTTGATTACAACTTCTTTTGACTCACTTCATCTGTTTTGCACTATTTAGAATTTGCAAGCTATTTTTATGTTATACATCGTGTGTTCTTTTAATGTCTCTAATATCAGGTATTGATACAACCATATAATGAGTGTGATTTTTCATTTAACTATACGGAGTTGGAGCCTAGAAGAGAACTTGAGTTGGCTGCTTGATTCCTAATGCAAGCTTTTGATTCTTAAGAAAGATATATCAGTGCATTTTCTTGGTTACTTCTTTGACGGGAAGCACTCTACATGCTTTGTGATATTTAGGGTTATCAATCTCTTTTATATTAAGATCGTGTTATTTTTAGTGTCCTTAATGTCAGATATCAGCACAGCTCTATAATATGTGTGATTTTTCATTCAACTACAAGAAGTTGGAACCAGGAAAAACAATTGAGTTACCTGCTTAATTTTTTACGCAAGTATATGATTTCTGAAGAAAAATATATATGTTTGTTTCCTTAATTACATTTCCTTTAACGGGAAGCACTGCACATGCTTTGTGTTATTTAGAGCTGGCAATCTATTTTATATTAATATCATTATTTTTTGAATGTCTCTAATATCACATATCGATGCCTATATGTATCACATAATGACTAATGACATTTCCTTGATTACTTCTTTGACGGGAAGCACTTTGTATGCTTTGGACTATTTAGGGTTGGCAATCTGTTTTCTATCAATATCGTGTTATTTTTAGTGTCTTTAAAGTCAGATATCTACACAACTACATAATATGTGTGATTTTTCATTTATCTAAAAGAACTAAAAGAAGTTGGAGCCTAGAAAAACAGTTGAGTTAGCCGCTTTATTTTTAACGCAAGTATATGATTTCTGAAGAAAAATATATATGTACGTTTCCTTAATTATATTTTCTTTGACGAGAACCACTTCATATGTTTTCCACTATTTAGAGTTGACAATCTATTTTATATTAATATCACGATTTTTTAGTGTCTCTAACTTCAGATATCGATGCCTATATAATGGCTAATGAGTGCGATCTTTCATTTAACTATAAGAAGTTGGAGCCTGGAAGAGCAGTTGAGTTGGTTCCTTAATTCTTAACACAAATATATGATTTCCGAAGAAATATTTATCAATACATTTCCTAGATAACATTTTCTTTGACGGGAAGAAATTCATATGTTGTGCACCATTTAGAGTTTTCAATATATTTTATATTAATATCGTGTTTTTTTTAGTGTCTCCAATATCAAATATTGATACAACTGTATAGAAAGTGTGATGTTTCAGTTAACTACCAATACATGTAATGTAATAAACTACTTATTGATTTTAAAGGTCGGTATAATTTTTCAAAAGTATTTTATTTAAGAGGATTTCTTAATCTCCAACACTTTAAACAATATGTAACTGGTGAATAATTTGGTTTTGATTGTTAATCTACTAAATGATTGCTTCAAAAATAAATAAATATGATAATTGATGTTTTCATGGTACGTTGCAGTTAGTTTTGATCCCTTCTTGGATTGGTGCGGTGCTTCGTCCAACTTGAAATCGATTCCGTCGTACCCGGTTCGAAGCACGGGTTAAATACTAAAAAAAATGATTATGTATTTATAGCTTAAAATATTTTAGTTTATTTGTAAAATTGATTATTAATTTATTATGATGCATGAAATTAGTTTTCAAAACTATGTTAGATCTTCAAATCATAATAATATTATATATTTAATTATTATAAAGTTTTAACTATTAATTGTCAATTTATTGGATAGTAATTCTATAAGCTTATTAGAACTCTTATTAGGACGGGTGCAGGGCGAAGGCCCGCCTCAGTGAACATGAACTGACGATATAAGAAATTCCAGTAGTCCTGGTGCGTAGCACGAGTTTCAAGCTAGTGTTTTGGTTAAACAGGGATGGTATGGTGATTAGATTCAGTCAACTTGGGTCGTAACAACGAATTTGAAGAAAACAGGAGAGGATAGTTTCTCGGGTTTGTTTGTATTTGTTGAGATGTTTCGGTGGAGATTAAATCGCTTTTTTGTCTTGGACTGGACCTGTTAGAGCATAAAGGGGTTGTTATGTGTCTTTGGAACGATTGTATTTGGCTGTATAGTCTTGTTGAAGCTAAACAGAGAACGTGGTTATTCTCGGAAGTTTACATGGTTATGTTTGGAAGTTACGTGCAAGTTTGGAGAGGATATGATTCTTCTAGGATTTAGTTACCGAGTTTGAAGAGTTTAGATAACCCAGGGAAGGTTGGAAAACGGGTGGAGAGGAATATTACCGCATCTTGTCCGGGAAGAAAATGGAAGATATTTTCATGATTTCTTTCGCCTGTTGTGTATATATAAGAAGTTTAGAGTCCCAGGAAAGGTTATCGGGAGTTTGGAGTAAATACATAACGTCTCTGGTTCAAAGAAAGAAAGTTGCAGACGAGTTATGCACTTTCAGGGAAGAAGACGAAGGTGAAGAACATAAGACCCAGTTGGACAGTCGCATAAACCGTGATCTATACTTTGAAACTCAATAACTTTGTAAAAATTTTCCCCACAATTATTTTGAGTTCGCAACAGTTCTGTTAGGGTTCTCTGTAACAGTGGGTTCTGTAACAACTATAACTGTTACAAACACATTGCTTTATACCTTTTCTTCAATAAAACACCTTTTTGAGCTATGGATTATTATTTTGAGCGTGTTTTCACCATGAAGAGTTAAACCCAAACACTGGGATGACGGAGCCATTCTCTACGCGTGTGGTAAATCTATTTAATTCCTTTATGACTTTTGCACTAATTTAAATCGTTTTATGATTTTTATTAATTGATTGTGATTTTTTTTGATGACGTATGCTTGGTCTTAGTATTTTTGATACGTCATGCTTGTGATTTACAGTCAATATTTTATAAAATCTACCTTGGCAAAGAATAAAAAGTCAATATTCATTATGTTATGAGCTATAATTGTATGGAATTAATAGTTGAACCACACGAATATGAGAATTGGTGGAATCTTGAGTCTCAGTATCTCTCGATATTTGTGACATCTTTTGTATATATTCTCTTTTTAAGTCTAAAATCAATCTCTATAAGTCTTTGAACGAACTTTTACTACCACTTTCTACAACAACTTTCAAAATTACATCAATTTTTGGCGCCACCGACGCGTACTTGCATTTAGATTTGTTTTAGGTTTATTTTTATTTTTTGTTCTTTTTTAGGAATTTTGGTATTTCTTGTTTGCTTTCAGATTTGAAGCTAAGCTAAAGAAAAAGAGAGAAAGTGCTGAAAAGAAAAACGAAGCCAAAGAAGGAAGGAAAAGAGGATCCAAAAGGAGTGAAGAAGAAGATTTTGTATATAATTATTTTCTTTTTATTTTTAGAAACTATAATTAGGGTTTAATTTTTGTAATATTTTATTTTTGGACACTTTTGAACTTTATTTTTGGACATTGGACTTTATTATTTTAAACCTAAGGAAGGGTTAAAAAAAATTAAATATAAATTGTTTGCAGGGAAGGACGACAGTTACGATACTATCTCGGCCCCTCGGGTTCGTACACTGACATAGGAGTCGGTGGCCTGAGTCGACTTCAACGGTTCATCGCCCGTCTGGTACGGGAGGTAAGACTCTATCCACCCAAGAATCCCCTGTCAGTGGGTTTTATTTTGTGTGACAATTCACACCCCGACAATAGAATGTCGAACTGGTATTACAATAGCCAATACAACGAATATCCGACTGAGTTTCAAAATGGACGTTACTACTTTGACCATAGTGTGAATAGTGATTGGGAACATAAGCCTTTTGAAGGTTATGGTTCATACCATTGTGAGCCCAAATACTATCCATATGCCCACCGGTCGTACGAGCAAAATTCCTCTCTATTAGAGTCTGCACGTAAGTTAGCTGAATCGACACAAAAGTTACTTGAGTCGACACGTAGTTCAACTGAGATGAATAACTTAGTTATGAGCGAAATCAATGCAACGTGTGAACCTTCTTTCCTAGATAAAATCAGGAAGTCATGTGAGTCGACTCAAAATCTTTTGTTAGAGGCCCAGAAAAGAACTGCTCAAAATAGTCTTAATTTCCAATATAGTGTTTCTAGTAGTACCCTTGAAAATGAGGATAGTCATTTGCATGACGAGGTTATAATTGGTAACACTACTTTAGATTAGCTTCAACCATTTTCATGATATTATAGTGATCATTATGAAGAGGATAGTGTTGACGAAGAATTTGAAATAAATAGGCATAGTGATCAGGAATTTGTTACCCCAATTAAGCTTTATAACAATAATATTATTTCTAGTTCAAATCCAAATAATTTTAATAATCATTCACCTATTCAAAAGGACGGGGATTTGACTAGAGATACCCCTATTTTAGATGATGTATTATTTCCTTTTGATTACGAAGCTAATAATGTTTTAGAGGAACGAGTTTCTTCTGAGAATATTGTTTTAGAGTCTAGCGATTTAGAAACATTAGTCTTAGAAAAATATGAACTCGTAGAGATGAGTGAGGATGAACCTGACTTAGAAGAATCAATTGACCATTTTCAGGAATATGATGACCTAGAAATTAGGGAAGTTGTGACTAGTCTTTCTAGAGACACTGAAAATTCTAAGTTTGGGGGTGATTATCATTCTCCATGTGCTTTAACTCTTAGAAAAGTCCCTTACTTGGGACTTGACATATGTGCCTCAACCATTTTACAAGATTATCTTCATACACATTTTCCTGAACCTAGTGATGTCCATAAGGAAGTTCAGTTATTAGAAACCCATCCTCTGGTTGATGTGGTTTACCCAGGATATGATACCCAGATTGATTTTGTTTTCCCACCAAATATTTTTCAACCAATTGTAAGAACGTATAAATTTCAGATGTGCCAATTATTAAGTTCTGAGACTAAACCTAATTATTTTAGGAAAATAGAATTGACACATTTTCTTAAGAATGACCACCACTCTCATTATGGGCAATTGTGTGAGTCAAACCTTATTGACTTTAAGGATCCGCAGTTATTTAGGTTATTATTATGTTCTTCTAAGTTTTTACTTGAGTTTTTCCAGACTCTAATACCTGAATCGGATCTTAGCTATGAGGAAGTGCAGCCCAAAGAAATTTATTTAGACCCTTTCATAAAGCCTGAACTTGAACCACAGCTAGATGTGGTTGTCTTAAGCAGGAAACTAGACAAGGGTGTGCTTTATTTGTTTATTTTCTTGGCATGTTGCAGATTCCTTTTACTTGTGATAGCTCTATTTGGTTTTGATGACCCACAGATATTTCGGCTATAACTTTATGATATTATAAGGTGACTAATCCTTTATTAGTTTGGCTGAAGACATTAAACTTAGTGCTTCTTGGGAGGTAACCCAATATTCATGCGACGCGGTAATATCTTTCCTTATCTCTTTTGCTTCAAATGGTAACAGTTTCTCATTGTTCATGCTTTTAATTTCATCTTTAGAACATTCTTTTTGTTAGTTGTAATTAATAAACTTCAGAGCCTAGAAATTTATGCTTATTTAGGATGGCACTAACCAATCTAAGTGGATGGAAGCATCTTGGTTGTAGGAGTTGAGGAACCAATCTGATTAGATGGAAACATCTAAAGAGTCTATTCATAAAAGCACAGAGCTCAGGTATTAGAAATAACATGATAGTTTCACCATATCTCGTTGAGTCCTTTTCGCTTCTGTTTTTTTTTTAAACTATGTTTCTCTAAGTGATTAGGTGGGGCTCACGAATAAAGTTGTTACCATTGCAAGGGTGAAATAGAGTGATTGAGATACCAAAAAAAGAAGAAAAAAAAAATTGAGACCAGACCAAACAGAATAAATTCAATAAAGTCGATCGCTGGTTCCCTTGTATATGCCAGTTGTGTTGACCTAGAGTTAGGATATTCGACCGCTGGTCCCCTTGTATATGCCATCTATGTTGATATTAGTCAAACCGGTATCTCAGTCCATTAGGATAGGTTCACCTTGGCGGAGGCCTTCAGACAGATATGGGAAACACCGTTCACTTAGTAAACATCAAAACCATCTATGTTTTTCTCTATATCCATCTTCTTGATCTATCCATGTGATTAGTTTTGACTCCGTTATATTGATGTCCATAGTGAGACTATCTGAGTAGAGCTCTGTCATTTATATATAAATTTTAGTATGCTTGAGTGCAAACTCGTGTACAACAATTGGAATTTCGCATCAGGGTACTTCCTTTTGTAGTCAATAAGTATGCCAACCAAGGAGATTCTTTAGTTCCTTCCAAGGTTCTGCGTAGATAGCTAGGGTCTGGAGTATAAAGGTTTTGTGGGTATATCTCTGGCAAGCCCTCCCGAGACTATAACTCGGCCACTAGGGCCACCTAGGGGTTTAAAGGCTTGTTGCATACGCTAAATGCAACCGACGATTCATGCGACATCGAGTTAGGATTTTATTTTCTAGATTTAATTTTCTCGAGGGCTAGCAAATAATAAGTTTGGGGGTATTCGATAGACGCATTTATGTGTCTATTTGGATCTCAATTGTGTATATTGTTAGTGCTCGATTTTGTATTTATTTGGTTATTTTATGTCTTTGTAGGTGTTTTTGGAGAAATAAGCTTTTGCGGCGAATTTGGCTCGAAAAGTGGTGTTTGTACCCCCGAGATGAACTACTAAAAGCACCCAGAGGACGCGTTACAGGCACCCGGAGGACCTGTTATTCAGACTCTCGTTTTGGCTAAGGGGCACTCCACTGATAAAAGGTAACCTCGGGGAAGTTGCTAAAGGGAGACCAGAAATGGATAAGGGGGAGGTCACTTTCCTCCCAAATTTAAATAAGGAAAAAGGAGGGAAAATATGAGTTCCACGGAAAAAATTAGGGTTCGATTTTCGGGTGACTTATAGAAAGATTCAATCGTTGTAATCAATTGCAATGGGCCTGTAAAGGGATGGTATGGTGATTAGATTCAGTCAACTTGGGTCGTAACAACGAATTTGAAGAAAACATGGGAGGATAGTTTCTCGGGTTTGTTTGGATTTGTTGAGATGTTTCGGTGGAGATTAAATAGTTTTTTTTGTCTTGGACTGGACCTGTTAGAGAATAAATGGGTTGTTTTGTGTCTTTGGAATGATTGTATTTGGTTGTATAGTCGCGTTGAAGTTAAACATGGAAAGTGGTTATTCTCGGAAGTTTACATGGTTATGTTTGGAAGTTACATGCAAGTTTGGAGAGGATATGATTCTTTCAGGATTTAGTTACCGAGCTTGAAGAGTTTAGATAACTCAGGGAAGGTTGAAAAATGGGTGGAGAGGAATATTACCGCAGCTTGGCCGGGAAGAAAAGGGAATATATTTTCATGATTTTTTTCGCTTGTTGTGTATATATAAAAAGTTTATAGTCTCAGGAAAGGTTATTGGGAGTTTGGGGTAAATACAGAACGTCTCTGGTTCAAAGAAAGAAAGTTGCAGACGAGTTCTGCACTTTCAGGGAAGAAGACGAAGGTGAAGAACATAAGACCCAGTTGGATAGTCGCAGAAACCGTGATCTATACTTTCAAACTCAATAACTTTTTAATAATTTTTCCCATAATTATTTTGAGTTTGCAACAATTCTGTTAGGGTTCTCTGTAACAGTGGGTTCTGTAACAACTATAACTGTTACAAACACACAGCTTTATACCTTTTCTTCAATAAAACACCTTTTTCAGCTATGGATTATTATTTTGAGCGTGTTTTCACCATGAAGAGCTAAACCCAAACACTGGGATGACGGAGGAAGCCATTCTCTACGCGTGTGGTAAATCTATTTAATTTCTTTATGACTTTTGCACTAATTTAAATCTTTTTATGATTTTTATTAATTGATTGTGATTTTGTTTGATAACGTATGCTTGGTCTTAGTATTTTTGATACGTCATGCTTGTGATTTACAGTCAATCTTTTATAAAATCTACCTTGGAAAAGAATAAAGAGTCAATATTCATTATGTTATGAGCTATAATTGTCTGGAATTAATAGTTGAACCACATGAATATGAGAATTGGTGGAATCATGAGTCTCTCGATATTTGTGACATCTTTTGTATATATTCTCGTTTTAAGTCTAAAATCAATCTCTACAAGTCTTTGAATGAACCTTTACTATCACTTTCTACAACAACTTTCAAAATTACATCAAGCAGTACTGACTTTACTAGACAAACAGTAGCTTTTTACTTTTGCCTAACTGAAAATACATACAAACAGACTCTACAACTTTTGAAGTAAGCTTTATTGACTCACATGAGTGAAGTTTTTGAACAACAGCATCAGCAGCATGGCCAAGCCTGTTATGCCAAATTGGTAAGGCAGCATCTATGGAGGCATGAACGTAAATTGGAAAAGCATCTGGAAGAGACTTTATGGGGTACATATTGTTGTACATGGAACCTCTAGCAAGAACCTAATTTTTCACCACATCCTTTATCAAGTATCCCCAATCATGTTGTTCAAAAAAGCAATGATTGTCTTTAGTAACTCTTGCTATGGATAATAAATTGGATTTCAAACTAGGAATGTATAAGACCATGGATAGTATAACATTTTTATGCTTTGTGGAAACTACCAAATCACCAATATGAGATATAGGTAGAAGCTTACCATTTTCCATCATGACATTGGAGGATCCAGTGTATGCAGAAGTATTAGTAAGTAAAGTTGAGTCACTTGTCATATTGGTTGCTATTGAATCTGGAATCCAATGTGTTGATCTAGGCAGAGAATAAGGAGGTGTAACAGTATCAGGATGTAACTCAATACCAGCAAAGGCCTTCTGGACTGAACTTATTAAATTCTTATCAGGCGTAAACCTGTAATAGCACCTGCTTGCAGAGTGTCCCATTTTTCTACATATCTGACATTCCACCCAAGACCAATCAATTGTGCCACCACCAGAACTACCAGAATTACCTATAACAATACCATGAGAACTAGAACCATAACCAGAACCTTAAACATAAGTGTTATTCTTGAAGTTAGAAGAATTGTTCTTCTGATTCTTATTGTGGTGCTTCTTAGAACCATTGCCTTCACCCGAACTAGTGTGTTTACCACACATAGCTGTAGCATTTTGATTATCAAATACACTTTGAAATTTAGCATCTTGATCTTTAATCCATTGTTGATGATTGATCAGTCTTGCTTTGATTTCAGGAAAGGTAAATGGTATTTCTCGTGTTTGAGCTGAGATGACAAAATTATTATAATCACGACCTTGACCATTCAAAACATGCAAAATTATGTCAAAGTTATTCACACGTTCATTAATTGCAGCAAGTTTATCCGTGATAGTCTTAATTTCTTGAAGATACTCCTCTACAGATCTTGATTTCGCAACATTGAACGTCGAGCAACAAATTGAGTCTTAAAGGTCGTTTCAAGGAATGTCCAGATTTCATGACCAGTAGTTAAACCAAGAACATCACCTGATAATGATTGAGTGAACGTCGGTTTAAGGTAACTTGACATAAAACAATTGACTTTCCTTCAGTACAACCAAGCAGGATTCTGAACTTGTGCTCCATAAATCATCACATAACGAGGAGGTTCAGGAAGAGTACCATCAACATATTCAAACAGATCCACCGAGATGAACAAAGATTCAGAATGATCTATCCATAGTAGATAATTTGTAGCATCAAGCTTTAAGGATATGAAGTTTGTAATATTAGTAAAAGGTAGTCGAAAATTATACCAATCTTGAGTAGATCCACCATCATAATAATCTGAGTGAGCATCGGAAGGAGGATTGGAGCAATTTGTAGTCTTTCTAGGCATTGTATATTCAAAAAACTCAAATATCATAAGCAAAGAAGATCAAGAACTCAAGAATCGTGAAAACGATGAAGATGATAAAGCTATTTTTAGATCAATTCAAGACAAAAATAAGGTCAAGAATAATTTCTTGAAAATAAAATTCAAGAAATAGAGCTGAGTAAATGAAATGCTAAAATATTCTACAACAGAACGAACAATGATGCAATAATTTGATCAAAAAACAAATTTGGAATGTGAGATGATGAAAATCTGATTGAAGTTTTAAAGGAATTTTTAGATCAGAATCTTACCTAATCTGATAACATATAAGATAATCAGATGAACTAAAAGAAAATGATACATTGAAGATAATAGGGAAAAATATTTCCTCTAGCAATGCTAGAGCCATTGGATTAACCAATCCAATGGTGGTGGTTGTCAGTGGAGTTTTTTACTCCAAGAGCAAAAATTGAATTTCCATCATAAACCACCACCACTATTAGATTGGTTAATCCAACGGCTCTAGCAACGCTAGATCAAAAATACTAGCGCCTGCGGATAATAGCAAAGTTCCATAAAGAACTGTGTCAGATAGTACTTATGGCACTGAGCAGAGATTACATAACACGTGTAAAGATAATACATGACAGAATACACCTAAACTCAAAGAATAGGATAAGGGCAGACCTTAGAGACACAATTACATAATATCAGAACTCTTATAGTCATATTTTAAGTAGAGGACGACGACGCCGCACTAGTAAGAGTCGAATTGTCTTGTAAAATTTTACCATTGGCCGCAGAAACAACTCTATAGTAGTGACCATTTTGATCTTGGTAACTATATGTTTGTGTTGTACTCCCCGTGCCCAATATAACAGAATGGTCTTTAACAACCATCCATCCTCCTGAATCTTGACTGTTCTCAACAGAGATTTCTACTCCCTCATTTGATGATGAAGAACGACTTGTATATGTCTCTTCCAATGAATGAGAAACGTTAGTAATCGATAAAAATGTATCCTTGTCGGCTCCGGGTAACGTCGAGATTTTAATTTTAAGTGGATACTTCCTACTTATACTCAACTTACTAATCTCCTGACCAATCTCATTTTCAACTATAATCTCAGTCTTCACTTTGATCTTCTGTTTCACTTGGTTTTCTTGGCCATAGTTCTTGATCTTGATTTTATTCTTGAACTTGAACTTCTCCGTAACTCGTGTCGTAAAGTTCCCGGTCGATGAATTAACCCATCCTGAGTACTCTATCTCTCTCTTTCCTTTAATCTTGAATTTCCCATCTAGACCGTCAGCTTTTGATTTTATTTTGAACTCAATAGGAGGAGTTAGAAAGGAAACCGACTGCGCCTGAACAATGTCTGACCCATGATCTAACCAAAGGTGAAGATTGGCGCTAACAAGCCAAAATGAAATACAATCAGTAACACCAAGACCCAAAGAATGATTCTTTCCGTCTAATAGAAACCCGAGAAACGGAGTCAAATCGAGATCATAAGTAGGAAAATTAAATGCTCCGATAGAAACAACAGGTTCCCAGAACAATGGATTAATCCCACCGGTGTAAATAACAGGAAATGGAGTCACAGAACCAACGGTAACCCCATCGACCGTCGCAAACACTTGCCGGAAAGCTCCATTCCCTCTCTGGGTAGTCAAATTATTCTGTTCAATGTAAGAATTCGGCGGATTAGAGTACCAAAATTCATCATTCCCATGAGATGAAACATAAATTTCCAAAACAGCTTTTTTAGTATTTTGTGGAATTTGAATCGTTTTGGAATGAATATCTAATTCATTTTGAATCCAAAACCAATGACCATCTCCCACACCACTGCCAGAAACTGGAAGTATCAAATCCGCCGTTGTTTCGCCAGCATTGTAAGTGTTGTCTGATAAACCCCCTAGCTTTCTACTCAATTTAAGTGGTTGCACTTGAATGCGCTCAACTGGCTGGACATTTATAACATCTTGATCTTGATAATATAATAATGAAATATTAACATGATAAATACCAGTAAACTCATGATTAACAAGATTTTCAAGCATCACAGATAATGTTAAATTAGTTTGCTTAAACAATGATGAATACTTAGTAACATCTTTACGAACTCTCCAGAAGGATAACTCAGAAGGGTTTGGTTGGGCTGTACTTGTTCTTAGAATTTCAACACCATTAAGCCAAACACCTGAGATTCTATCGTACTGTTTCCCATCACAACTGACACTATACTCGAGGTAGATTTTGTTCCATGAACCAGAACAATTGGACGGAGGAGAATAGAGTGTAGAATATGGTGGTGAACCTAAGGTGTTGTTGAAATCATTCTGGAGAACAAGGATTGAACAGTTGGGATTAATTGGATTGGGTGGTGACGGTGTTGTTACTTGAGTGTATTCTGTTGTTGTGTTTGGTGATTGGGGATTTGTTAATGACTTGATGTAGCGGTCAGGATAATTAATTAATGATGATGAGATGTTGATGAAAGTAGAGAAGATGATGAGAAGCAGAAATATGGGAGCTGAAGAAGACATCTTAAAATTATTAGTGATGAAGGTATAATGGGGTTTGCCGGTTGGATCACAGGGATATATAAATGGGAAGAAGGAATTTTCTACTTAGCAGATGTCAATTCTCCTGTAGACTTGCGTTAGTCAATGTCAATAGTTTTATGTCTGATATTTTTGGAGGTGCCATGTGGTGGGAGAAAATGTTAACCCAATAATATGTGTACACACTCTTGCTACGCGGGTAAGTTGAAAATGAAATCAACTGCTCTCGTACCAAGCAAGTTCGTAGGAACATTTCTCGATTTCATAATAGTACAATATTTAACATATGTAAGGATCCCATCGACATCTTCTATCGTTGAGTCATGGTGGTTTTTGAAAGGACCACTAAATATTTCTTCGAACAAGAAAAACTAACCCAATATAGTATACATTTTCTCAGTGAGACAGATTGCTGTCGACGTTAGACGTGAGACGTGACAATTGAGATCTTTGTTAGGGTGATCTTGAGAGTTGAGACTTTTCTAAAGTTGTTATTTGTTTTTGAGTTTTTTTTTTTTTATCCTACTCAACGTTGATACGTTGAGAGTAACTGCAGTGGTGCGAGTAAAACCAAAGACCAAAAAGGAAAAAAAAGATCAAAATTTGGGTTTAGTCTGGTGTGTGACGCTACGGGTGAAAGAGCTAAATTTTGGTGTAGCGTAAACTATACCAACGCCTGGTGTGGTGCGTGAAGTATACGTTCGCCTGATGCGTGGGAGAAACCAAAAATGTAAATAAAAAAAAAATGGGGCGGTGGTATAATCCACGCCCCATATAAACTGCTTAAAAAAATGAGTGGGGCAGAGGTATAAACCACGCCCCACATTAAAGAAAAAATAATAATAATTGGGGCGGAGGTATAAAGCACGCCTGGCGTGGGGCGTAGACTTTACGTTCTCCTGGTGTGAGGCGAACACTATATCAACGCCTGGTGTGGGGCGAACACTATATCAACGCTCGACTAAATTTGGGTATAGTCTTGGTCCCAAACCAAATATAGTCTGGGTTTTGGTTTTGGTCTGGGATTTGATCGATAGTACGTCCCGCTACGTCTCGTTTTTTTACCAAATAAATGGGTTTGGTCGCCCACTACGGTTGCTCTAAGAAAATAGGAAAAGACCAAAATAAAATAAAATACTACTACTATTCCTGTAAAAGTGTTATAGTATAGCTTTGATTGATTATTTCTCTAATAGTTTAAATCTTTATTTTGATTTTTGTTTTTGATTCGATTTAACCTATTCTTAAAATTTGTCCCAATTTAAACTGTAGTTTCAGGAATTCCCACAATACATCCCTCACAAGAATTCATAATAATCAACACATATTTAAGATCAACAATCACACTTTTTATTAATTGAGTTTAGAA
Organism: Papaver bracteatum; assembly: GCA_023529315.1. Lineage (NCBI taxonomy): Eukaryota > Viridiplantae > Streptophyta > Magnoliopsida > Ranunculales > Papaveraceae > Papaver > Papaver bracteatum. The sequence goes on from JAJJWX010001888.1 coordinate 63,404, forward strand.
ATTTTACAAGAAGGAAATGAAATCAAGAATGCAACCACTATTCTAGATTTTCTCTCTCCTCAAAACTTTCTCTCTACTCTAAAAAGATCTCCCTCTCCCTAAGCCTGATCGGCTCTTTATACAGGGTATTACATAGTGGATGACAGCTAAGCTGTCCTTTATTTTCGGATATAGCTTGCGATATTCTCGCAAGTATACAAATGTTAAATTTCGCAACATTCCTAAATCTCGCTAGGTCTTCACATCTTTCTCGTGTTTAAGATGTCGTCATCTGTCACGTCATTTCTGTAATAATTCTGCGATATTCGCAAGAGTATCGTTATTGACAATTTCGTAAGAGTGTTATTATTGCGATATTCTGATCCTACATCTTACCTCCTCTCATGTCTTCTCTGCGAAGGGGAGAATGTCATGAGAATTTGTATTTCAAAATGCCGCAGATGTTCATTTTTCCATATTCTTATGTACTAACATGATTCTGTACTTTACGCAGAATTTATTACACGTATCTCTTCTTCCATCCATTTCTTGACACGTCCTTTTGAACCGCTATTTCTCAACCGTTCACGTCTACTCTTCGCATTAAATGTTTTTATCTTCTCAAGAATTCTTCTCTCTATATATATTCTTCTCTTCCATTTTTTTTTTACTTTTCTTCTCATCTTTTGTGCAATTTTTCTTCACTGTTCTTCTGTAAATTCCGCTCCTGCTACTGTAAATTTTCTCGTTCCAACTTCTTTCAATATTTAACTTCTTCTTCATTCCCATACTTAAAATGCCTCCAAGAGGTCGTAAATACGAAGCTTCTTTTGTAGAAATTCTGAGAGATCTCGAAAAGAAGGGTTTTACATTAGCCACCATTCCCAATCAAGGAGCTAAATCCATTCTTTCTGCTAAATTGTTTTCTGATCATCATTGTGATGATAAAGAAATCATAGTTTCGCTTGGTCAGATTCTCGCTGGCCTTCCCATTCCTCTCTATGATCCTAACCTTCCTTTGTTTTACGAAATTCTTGCTTATGCGAACTTCTCGCGAGCCATATACCAATTGAGTGGGGACTACATTCGTTTAGTTATTGAATTCGCTAACCGTGGTGCTGGTAAAGGGTCTATTTATCAAAAAGAAGCTAGGGATCCAGAATTTAAGGAGTTGGAAATACTCGCCGAAAATATACAGTAGAGGGCTTCTTTGAGAATTATGAATTAATACCCATGAAGAAAGATAGTACTCGCTGGGGTGTCCGCTTGAAGAGAAAAGATAACATTGCTGAAGATAAAATGCTTATGCATGATATCGACTGGCATTCTGGTAAAAATAATACTCCTCGCCAATCTAAAGATGACAGATGGTGTGTTTTTCCACTGGTTCTGAAGGGGCCTTATATTTCTGGTTCAAATGTTCTTCCTGCGAATCTCGCTGCTTATTAACCTTAGGTATTTAATTGGCCCGATAAATAGAAAGAGGTATGTCTTCAAGTCTTGCTCACTTCATAATCTTTCATTTATTGTTACTTTCTTGTTTTCTAACTCTTGCGAAAATTTTAGATTAAAAAGATGAGATCAAGCTACAACAGGACTGGGAAAGCTAGCACTTTGTCTGCTCTATGCTCCATCACGGATGAAGTAAGAAACACTTTCTTTTATTGCTTTTAACAATATTGTTGCCTATGTTTCTTATCTTCATTTATGTGCGAAGATTGGTATTGTAGTTGTTGAAGAAGAAGGATCTAAGGTTGCGAAGACCAAAGGCAAAGGTAAAGGTTCTCTTCACAAGGAGAAATCTGCTGCCCCACCTTCAAAGAAACGAAAAGTTCATTATCCTTCTCCTTTAAATCTTCAGTCTGGAGAAAGTTCTGATGATGACGATAATAATGATATTGATAGTTCTTTCGCAAGGGAAGATCTTCCATCTGAATCTTCAATGGCACAATTGTCAAGCATCTTCTATGACTCCGTGCAATGGATTGGGGATGATCATCTCACTAACACATGCAAAGCTCTTGCGAATATATGTGATGCCCCCTTTAATGGATAATGGTGATTCTCTTCGTGGAGTCTCCAGATCAGTGACTCTTATCTTTCTGAATTCACTTGGTATTTTGGTATGCCTTCGTTTCTATATTTCTCCATACTTATAATTCAAAGTTATACTATATCTTGACAATTTTTCATCTTCCTTCGCAGACTGGAAAGGCTTCTTTCGATGTTGCCTCATATTTGGAAAAAATACGTGGGGTTCTTGAAAATAAGAATCTTCAGCTTCGCAAGAGAAACGAAGAACTGGAGGATGAAGCTGTTGATCTTAGTGAAAATAATAAACAATTAGAAATTGATTCTTCCACTCAAAAGAACCAAATATCCAGTTTTCAAAGTGCAAATCAGCAACTCTATGGTATGGGACTTTTCCTATTTTTCTTTATTTATTTTTCTCATTATCCTCCCTTATCTTAATTTATCATTTTCACCGACATTTATGGTCTTTCTGATGAAGCTACCATTCTTCGTTCTTTTCCCGACCCTATAGATGATGATACCCTTCTTGAGCGCCTTAATAATTCTTTAAACAGTTTTTCAAATGACAGAATTAAATCTCTTTCCATAAATGAACTCAAATCCAAACTTCTCCTCTTAGAAATTGACCATAGATCCATCTTAGGATTAGCCAACAAATTTAAACGTTTTTATCTTAACTCTAAAGAAGAAATCAATAGGTTAAGAGCCAAAAACATCAGTCTTATAGATGACAAAGACCGCATCGCTATCCAAGGTGCTCAAACTTTAGCGAAATTCCAGGAGACTCTTCTTGAAGTTCAAGTTGAACGAGATGAAGCTAACCGCCAAAATGATGTGCTTATCGAAAGAGAATATAAAATTCTCTCTCGTCTTCTCATAGATAATGACGAAGAATTTGCTTGGGCTGCGAAAATTCTAGATAACGCCAGAAATAATCTAGGTGTAAGTGTTAGTCTTCGAGCTGAACACATGGCCTTGATTAAAGATATGATTTCTGACAGAGAAGGTTGTTAACTATGTTTCTTTACTACTCGTTTGTTTTTCATAAGTTTCTATCAATTTGTTGATTCATTGTTATATGCTTGCAGGGGCTGAGGAGAGATTTCGCAGAAGAATCGAAGAACTTGAGGCTGATAAGGAGTAGCTCGCAAAGGATCTTTCTTCTCGCAATGATAAATGTTCTAGACTGGAGAACCAATAAGAGATCACTGTTGCGAATTTTAAGAATGATGCTATTCTTTTTCGCAACCAAACTATCAAAAAGGTTTGCGATGACAACAACATCCTTTATTCTACATATTCTTGCCTCTTGGAAGAAGTTCCAAAGAATATACCTCCTATAAACATTTCTGACAGTGATGCTAGCGAAGAAGATGAAGAAGAATCTGACGAAGACGAAGAAGAATCAAGCAAGGAATAATTTTGCTTCCTTATTTAACTTTTTTGTAACATCTGTACATTTGTTATTTAACCCTCTATTTCTTGTAATCTATCGCTGCGAATTCCTTCAATTTCCAATATAAGTTCAGTTTCTTTTGTTTCTTCCTGCATGTGTTAGAAAAACAAAATTTTTTTTTTTTGCAATACGGTTGATCAATATATAATTATTATCTTTCATTTTATGTGTAAATCTATCATATGGAAGCAAATAACACTTTCTTATTCTATTCATTCCCATACTTGCCTCTGTTATTTGTGTCCAAATGAGAGATTAAGCAAATTACTTTCTAATAGTAAGGGTTTTGCGAAAATTTTCAGTGCGTTCATGCCTCAATTTTTCAATCATTTCTGCATAATCTTTGTAATCATATATTGTAAGACTGCATTCTTTCTTGTTTTCTGATGTGGTCTTATTTTGCCTTCCTAGTTAAAGGTCTTATTTCGCCACCTCTTGTCATTGCGAAAAAATCGCAGGATGTCTTTGCACTTTCATGCAGAAACCCATTGATCTTTCCTTAACTTTTTTATTTTGTCATTTTTGTTGCGACAATATGACAGGCCTAAATATTCTTACAAAAATAAAACCCCATGACAGTGTTGGCTTGCGACGAAATCGCAGGACGTATTTACACATTCATGTATTGACCCATTGATCTCGCCTTATCTTTCTCTTTTGTATTATTTCCTCTTCAGGATTGTCGCACAAATATGACAAGCCTAAATATTCTTGCGAAAATAAAGCCTCGTGACATTTGCGTCTTAAGACACTTATCAGCTCCCTAATGGAGGGTGACGCCCTTATCTTCCCCCTGGTTTCCCCTTCAAGGAGACGTACCTCTACCATACAAGGTTGGCTCCTCCCATCCAGTCTTAACAACAACCAGTTGTTTTCACATCCTCTTATCCCTTTTGCCTATATGGATTATGGTTACAAGACTGCACCCTAAATGGGGTTTTTATCGGGACGAGTGCAGCATAAGCCAAGACTTGACAAGAATGGCCAGGTACGTTCCAGACGCCCCAGGCACTCTTGGCTCAATCGTGTACCTCGGCTCCTTGATTATATTCTTCACTCCTTAGGAGAGACCTTCTCACCTTAGTCGCCCAACTTAAGTCATATGCTTAAGCTGAGAATCCAAGGCGCCTCTCCTGGATGGGATTTATTGACCCCAAATCTCCATGACTCAGGTTCCAGGGGCGGTGTAACCTTTTCGCTGAGCCATGCAACATGTACGTACTTTAGATCTTACATTTGCCTCTTGTGAAATTTTGATTTCGTGAACTAGGGTGTACGCCATAGTAGGTTCGCCCCTTTCTGATTATTTTGTTTATTCTTCTGCATATCAGCTCTTTTGTAATTTAGCAATTTTAATTTGTCATTCATTAAAAAAAAAATATTAATTTTTGAATTTTTTGAATTTTTTTTGAATTTTTTTGCAACAAATCAGTCATACATCTTTCTTTCTTCTCTCAATTTTACTTTTGCAGTCATAAAATCAACAAATACATTCACACTTTAAGTTTCTTACCTTTGCTGCTTTCTGCCTCTGCATCTTTGATTTTTTCTGTTATTTTCTTACCTTCTGCAAAATATTCGCCGCATCTTACCTTCAGCATGCATTGGCTTCACAATGTTTGTTCTTCTCTCTGTTCTATTGCATCTACCATCAATATTTCACTTCTTTGTCTTTCTCTGATGTTATGTTTCCAATTCTCCTTCTTTGCAGTTCTTTCTTCGCAAGATTCTACATCAATTTCATAACACTTCTTTCCTTCAATCCAATCTCCTTTTATGATGCCAACACCACTGGGATGAGGGAACTTGATGCACTGATGGAAAGTCGATGCTACACCTAGAATCTCGTGTAACCAAGGTCGTCCAATCAATCCGTTGTATGGTGATTCCACAACGACCACACATAACAGAATTTCAGAAGACAATCCTTTCAGTGGAATTCACATATTGACTTCCCCTTTAGGCTTATTGGCAGTACTATTAAAACCATAAATTTTGTAAGTTGAAGGTATTAGATCTTCGTCTTTTCCTCCCATAGTTTTATAAGCATGATAAAAAAGGATATCCACGGAACTTCCAGTATCGATTAAAACTTTGTTGATTGCCCATGAATCCTCAGCTTCATCATCTTCATCGTCGCTAGGTTTTGGGTTAATCTCCAATCTTACCACTAATGGGTTATCGTGCATTTCTCCGCCCTCGGGTACTTCTTCTGAGGTGAAGGAAATAGTCTGCTTTTGCCATTCTTTCAGTGGCGATACCTTCGCAATGTTCATTATTTCTCTATCATCAACATATCTTGCGAAAACCCTGCTCAGAATGTTATCGTGAAAGTCTTCAATTGTTTTGTACGAATGTACAATAGAGTGACAAAATAATTTTTTTGCCTTCGCACCAACTTCTATTACAAACGTTTCTCCTCCTTTTGTTGTATTTATTCTGTGAGTTTCTGGCAGTTGTGGAAATGGTTGAGACTAAGGTTGGTCTTTTAGAAAATGATTTAATTTTCCTTGATCTATCATTCTGAGGATGATTCTTTTTATATTTCTGCAGTCATTTGTTGAATGTCCATGAAAATGGTGATATGAACAAAATTCATGACTTTTGTGGTTTGGAGGTGGTTCATTCCCCATGTTCCATGGTGTTGGTATATTTTCCATCAAGATTATAGCTTCCCATATTTTTTCCACACTAGCATTCAGGGGTGGCATTTTAATTTCTTCCCATATTATCTTATGACTTCCCTGTCCTCTATGATAGTTTTGCCTCTGACCTCCATAAGATTCTTGTGGCTGATCAAGTCGTTGAATCTTATTATTCCCACCACGGTTATAGAAGTTTCTCTCTCTTTCGAATTTTTCTTGATCACGACTTCCCATAGCTACTAGCTTTTGCTGTCTATCACCCATCATCTTCTCTTGTTGTACTTGTGAAGTGCTCGCCACTGTGTTTATCAGTTTGGGTAATAGGCTTGCATTCGCTGCTTTTGAACTTGTGTTCGCAACTGGGTATGATTCCATGTCATTTTGTTTTTCCTCAAGAGCAAAAATAATAACATGGAGCACAAGAAAATGAACTTGCGAGAACAATAAATACGCGAAGAGGAATGTATATACTAAAGACAAAGCCAGAGAAGTGAAGAATGGAAGCGATTTAAAGCTACATCAATTTTAGCGCGGAAAAATGAGCTAAGTAACACAAACATTAGCTATACATTGCAATAGATAAGTATTCTCATCATGCAATCATCGCACTCGCATCATGAAAGCATTGCATAAGCATTTCATGGCATAAAAATCGCATACACATTTCATAACATAATCATTATATAAGCATCATATTCTCACAAGTATTTTACAAAAACTTTACGGAATAATATCGTAGAATTTCGCAGAATTATTCAGAATTTCGCAGGATTATGTGAGAATTTCGCAGAATGTGATTATTTCGCTCAATTATCTCGCACAATTATAAGCAACTTGAAGATATTATACTATTGCATGAGCACAAAACATGAGACAGAGGAAAGATAAAGAATAAAGAAACAATTCACTCATTCAACACTTTCTCAAGGATTCTACCCACATAGATAAAGAACAGAGGCAACTATGGATTACCAAGAAAATATTTTATGTTCTTTATCTTCTCGGCAAGAATCATTTCCAAAGTGGACGTTCACTAATGAACAACAAGAATCCTCACCAAAAATGGAGTAATAACTTCGCATGAATAGAGGCAATACTTATTACTTTCATTCAAGGACGGATACTTCTTATATTTCGAGGATTGAGTAATTCTTATACTTCTTCAAGGATACTTCATACTTCGCATACTTCAAGAGATGATACTTTTTATTTACTTCGCAAAGCTCCGGAACTTCACAAAAGAATAGAGACAAGTACCTACTTTTCAAGTCCAGTATTCTTTCACTCGTTCCTTCATCAACAAAGATCAAAGACTACTACAACAACGGATTTTTTCTTAAAGATCGCTCTTCAAGCAATATTCAAGAAAAAAGAGGCAAGATGTAGGATCAGAATCTCGCACAACATATTTGTTAGTGTGCGGGATGCATTCATTTCATTATCCTGCAAGAATGTAGCAATAACTTGCGAAGATGTAGTAAGATCCTGCGAGAAAATATGAGTTGTATGTGAGATGTCATCCACTATGTAAATACCTATATAAAGAGGAGAGCAGGAGAGAGAAAAGTAGGGATAGATTTTTTGGTAACAGAAAAAAAGAGACTTTATTTTCTTTATCATCTTCTTCCCCTAAAATTAAATCTAGAGCTTCAAATACTCATTAATAGAGTCTCAATGTAACCCAAATGTAATTTCAATAATCATAGTGAAGAACCCTAACCCCGTGGATGTAGATCACATTGATCGAACCACGTAAATCTTGTGTCTTATTTTACAATTTTAGCACTTTAATCTTTATTTTGATTATGAAATAGATTTAGATCTAGAAAATATTATATGGGGTGTGTTGTGAGATTTCCTGCAACTACATAAACTTCTTCTAATGGTTTTGTTACTTGATTCTGATTCTCTTTCTTTTGTGTTTAATCATATTTAATTTTCTCATGTTTATTGTTATCCTCTATTTTGATTTGAGAATCGTTAGTAAATCCTATTTTCATAGCTTCCTAATTTTTTAGTTTTCTTCGATTTGTTTTTTCAGATTAAATCATGGGCTGAAAGAGGTTGCAGACATATGGTTCATGAGGCATCATCATGAGATTTTAAAGGGACACGAAATTATAGTGGAGATTTGTTAGTAATTTCTTATGGGTATGGTTCTTGATTTCTATAATAATATCTAAAAATTGAATTTGGGTCAGTGTTATTTGAGAAGAATAGCATATAGATATTGTTTTGGCATGATGAGATTCTACCTTGGGTAGGGATTTGTTACAACTTTTTTTGAGGTTATTGGTCTTTATGATATCTTTCTAATAGGGTTAGTAAGATTCTCTGATGTCTTTCTTCTGTGGTGGTTACTTAAAGATTGGATTTTCTGAGGCTTTCATCTTAAAAGTTGTGACTTGAGTAATTTTTTTTATTTAGTAGGACTATTATATTTCAGGATTTCATTCTCGGAAGATCTTCATTAGAAAATTAAATATAAAGACATGCTAATGTCAGATCTTTTTCAACATTTGGCAGTTCTTCTTTCATGCTAATGTCTAGTTTCACTCATTCTTCAAAAGAGGTGTTTGTCTGTTGAGTGTCAACATTCTTTCTATATTTAAAAATAATGTTAAGTTTATTTATGTTAAACTAATCTTATAATTAATCTAAGAGTCTGTGTGGAAGTTTGAGGAGTGCTTATGTATTTTTCTCAATATATAGGCTTGGTAAATGAATTAGTTTTATCATGTTTAAATCTTCTGTGTGTGAGCTTTTCTATCTTATTCTCATCTGGTTTGAAAATGGATGTTCCTATTGAACAAGTGAGAATTCTAGATTTAGATGAAGATGTTGAAGAATTTCCTTTCAGATTTGCTGCTTTACTTTGTGATAAATATTTAAATTAAAACTTCAATCAAATACCATCTTGATAGAGTTTGGACTATTAACTCTTCTGATTTCAAATTAGCAAAACCTTATATTCAAGGAATATAAGGTTTTCTTAATATATCTGTTATTATGTTTAAGAAGAATGAAGATTTGGATTTGGATTTGGCTTTTGTTGTTAGGCCGACTGTTCTTTTTGGTCATTTGTTTGTTGTACAACCTTTGGGAGAACTAGAATCAGTTTTTAATTTAGTTTGGAACACTACTTTGATGCCAGAACAAATCATTATCCCTTTAGCTCTGGTGAATAAGAACAAATCTAGGGAAGTTATATGACAAATTGATATTGTTGAGACTATGGAACCTCTTTGGGAAACTTCTATGAGGCAAAAGTTAAAGATTATTTTCAATACTGCTAGGAAAACTTACTGTATGTCTGTATTTTATCTGAAGCTTCCTTTTCATGTTTGTAAAAAATGCTTTGTACTTAATCATGATGAAATTAAATGCAAGGAGATTCAGATGAGGATTTATGTGAGGGATTTATCTGCACCTACTCTTAGAGCTATTCATGTTGTTGTAACTAAGGTTACTTCAGTAATGGATAAAGGAGAAAGTTCTGGTTTCAAGAAGATCAATGATGTTGCTGCTCATAAGGGTGTTGTTTCTCAACCTTCAGCCTTTTCAGTTAGTTTTCATCCCTCTAGATCTTTCAGAGGTTCAGGTTCTTCTACTTCACTCCCTGTTATTTCATATTTTTTGCCTTCAGTTTCAACTTTGACAATTAGAGTACCTGGTTCTTCTGCTGATAAAGTTACTTCGAAAACTTTTTCTAATTCTATACCTATGCCTTTTCCTCTCTCTTTTCCTCATGAAGAGCGTTTTTCTTTTGATTATGCTTCTTTAGTAAATGATAGAAAAGGAAAAAGATCCACGACTGCTTATGAATCTGTTTTCTTAGGTTGTAGCTCTTTTTTATCATCATTTTCTATGGTCCCTACTCCTCAGTGGCCACCTTTGGCTTGTTTTTCACCTTTTTCACCTCCTAAAAGTAACACCTTTAATCAAGGAAGATTTGGTTCGACTATATCTGAAAATGTTGATAAGAATGTTGTTTGGTCGGCTTTATATAAATGAGATACTCTCCATACTTGTATATGAATTCTAGCATTGACAATGTTTCTTTTAGCAATCCAGTCATAGAAAACTATTTTGAAGATGCAGTTACTCTTGTACCTACTCATATTGCTACTCTTCCTCTAGAGCCTTTGATTAGTGATGAAGGTTTAGAAAAGGAAGTAAATCTCATGACGGTAGACTATTTGGACTCTATGGATGTTGAACCTTCTTCAGCTCATGACCTTGTAAGTCTTTTGAAAATTCTCTACCTTTTTAAGAAAATTAAAGCTTTTTTCACGATTTCATATATTATTTGTTTAATTGTCTTTGATTTTTGTTAGTAAAATCATGAAGTTTATCTATTGGAATATGAATGGGTGTTATTCAAATAAAAAGTGGTTACACCTTTTGAATTTGTTTAGAAATTATAAGCCAGATGTTATTTGTCCTATGGAAACCATGGTAGATATTGATTATGTGAAAAAATATAGTCATCATTTTATTTTTGATTCTTGGTTTGTAGTGCCTACTGTGGGTAAATCTGGTGGTTTAGCTTTAGGGTATTTTGCTAATTCTAATATGTAGAGGTGATTAGTAGTTCCCTTAATATGATACACATATTGTGTGATATAACTACGGTTATTAAAAATTGTATTGTTTCTTTTATTTATGGGGCTTTAAATATTACTGGTATAAGAAATCAATGGAATTTTCTGAGTCATATAAATAAGGATGGTAATAGACCTTGGTTATTATATATTAGGGGATTTTAACTTTATTTTGCATGCTTCTGAAAAACAAGGAGTAAATCCTAATAATTCTTTCCCACCGGATTTCATTAGAACCAAACTAGTTGATATGAAAATGATTGAAGTTTTTTCTTTTGGTAATCCTTTTACTTGGTGTAATGGGAGATTTAAGAATCCTTCTGAATTGATTATTGAAAAATTGGATACGGGATTTATGAATGATGAATGGCTTTCGGCTTTACCTCATACCCGTGTTACAAATCTTGTTAGAGTTTTTTTGATTATTGCCCAAAATTGCTTAATTGTTTTCATCAAGAACAAAGTCTTAATATTCCTTATAATTTGTTTAAATGTCGGCAGTTAAATCCTGAATTTAAGAGTTGTTGATGGTGGTTTTTAGCTTAGGGTTAAAATCGTATAGCCCTAAACCCTAATCAGACAGTGACGTCACATCATTTAAGCAATAATCTTTTACTAGGTGCATTTATTGAAACCTTTAATGTGTCTGTAAAATATTACCGGGGTATCTTTTTAAAACCAAATAGGGTTATGACAAGCCAAACCCTAATTACCACGTGTGCCAATGGCAAACCATGCTAGCCACACCCACCACGCCAAGGCATTCCAACCATGCTAACCGCATCTTAGTGCCAATGGCAAACCATGCCAACCACACCCACCGCGCCAAGGCATGCCAACCATGCTGATCGCACCTCCGTGCCAATAGCAAACCATTCCATCCACACCTACCACGCCAAGGCATGCCATCCATGCTGACCGTACCTCTGTGACAATGGCAAACCATGCCAACCACACCCACCGCGCTAAGGCATGCCAACCATGCTATCCGTACGTCTGTGCCAATGGCAAACCATGCCATCTATACCAACCGCGCCACGGCATGAAAACCATGCTAGCCGCATCCCTATGCCAATGGAAAACCATGCCATCCATACCTACCGCGCCATGCCAAACGCACCTCGCCATGGCCACATGCCAACTTAGTCGCACCACCATATTGGCCTACGCGGCTACCAAAACGAAGGCATGCAACAATCAACGGCTTCCCTTCAATCCCAGGAGCAAATCCTGACAGTCCAAGGTTACCAAACGACCTTTGGCCCAAAACCCTGACTTGGTCACGAACCTAGCTTAGCCACGCCATGCGCCCATGGCAAACCCTTGGCCCCACATGCCAAGCCAAAACCGCACCTAGCCAAGCTATCCACGCCATGCGCCCATGGAAAACCCTTGGCCCCACATGCCAAGCCCAAACCGCACATATCCAAGCTAGCCACGCCATGTGCCCATGGAAAATCCTTGTCCCCACATGCCATGCCAAAACCGCACCTAACCAAGCTAGCCACGCCATGCGCCCATGGCAAACCCTTGGCCCCACATGCCAAGCCAAAACCGCACCTAGCCAAGCTGGCCACGCCATGCGCCCATGGCAAACCGTTGGCCCCACATGCCTAACCATTCCATGCCAACGGTATGCCAACCTAGACGTTCCACCATGCTGGCATTCCCTACGCGACTACCAAAACGAAGGCATGCAACAATCAACGGTTGCCCTTCAATACCAGGAGAAAATCTTAGCCATCCAAGGTTACCAGACAACGCATGGTAACCTCTGGCCCGAAAACCTAAGTTTGGCCACGCCAAACCATGCCATGCCAACCTAGCCGCGCCACCATGATGGCCTTCCCTACGCGGCTACCAAAACAAAGGCGTACAACAATCAACGGTTGCCATTCAATCCCAGGAGCAAATCCCATCCATCCAAGGTTACCAGACAACACATGGTAACCTCTGGCCCGAAAACCTAAGTTTATCCACGCCAAACCATGGCATTCCAGCTTAACCGCGCCACCATGCTGGCCTTTCCTATGCGGCCACCAACAAACAAAAGCATGTGATGATCAACGGCTACCTTTCCTCTTAAGATGCAAGATCTCGACCGTCGAAGGTCACCAAGCTACCTAGTATCCTAAGCTCTAATTTCCAGGCAACATCGACATGCCACATGTTTTCTACAAAAGCATTCGAGACATCAAACACATATCACAAACTGGGGGATCCTCTTTGGGTATTGGTTTGGCGGTTTACAGCGTGCAGCGTACACTACGCCCGTCATAAGGAAGTGTCATAAGGGTGAGGCGGTTAGTAAATATAGGGAGTTAATGGTGAAACGCTCTACATCAATTCCATGCGTTAACAACTTTATGGAACATCAATTCTATACGTTAACGATTTTATGGAACATCAATTCCATGCATACGGTTATCACCTCCTCCCATTTACTTACCCATTTATCCACCCCTTAATGAGACCAGAGTACGTTTCACTTCGGCTTGTATAAATAGGTCTTACCTATTTCCACAGAACAACAAGTTCATTCGGGAATATACAACACTCAAAAAATACTTGATTGCTAGATTACCATTTGTTAGCCTTCCCACTTTTCTGATACAAGTTGTAGTAACACAACTACTCTTCCAGAATCAACTATTCTGGTCTCATCACTCTCCTTGCTTCCCTCCCCAAAACCAAACCATTATCCTCCACTTTGTGATCGAAGCAAGTCCGGAACGTCCATTTCTTGGTTTAGGCTAGATTTGTACATATTGATCTCTCGAATCTAAAGTACTCCCTTGCAGTACATTGTTCAGGGTTTAAATTATTTCTCACCCGCAGACCCAAAATTACCGAAATCAGCAGAAACCATTTTCACCTACAAACAAGAGTGTTCTTAATAGTTCCTTGGTTAAGAGGGTAAATGGTTTTCTTAAGCAAGATCTTAGCAGTCGGAATATAAATTCTTTTGGTCATATTAAAACTACTATTAATAAACCAAATTATGAAATTTGGAAGTCGCAATCCATGCCTTATACTCCTGCTGTTGGTGACTTTATTTTGAATATTCTAAACAACTTGATTATTGGTATGAAATAGAAAATTATTTTATATAAAAAAAAAAACAAGGATAGACTATTTTACACATTATGATAAAAATACACATTTTTTTGATAACTCGGTAAAACTTAGAAATATGTATCATACTATTCACACAATTAGAGTTTTCCATGAAAATTTTCTGGAAAATAGAGATCAAGTTGTTTCTCTTTTAAAACTAGATGATCCGATCCATACGGTAATTTATTTTATTTTTTCTCAATATTGCTAGTGCAGTTATTAACTAAATCATCAGTATTTTTTTTTTATATGAATGGTATACAAACAGTAGAAATTGATGATTTAATTTTTGTATATACTAATAAATCTTTATGATGATCCGTTTCTTACTTTTATGTGAGCAATATGTTTCTTACTGAAGATAAAGTTAAAAGTTATACAATATGTTTAATAACAATATAAGATTAACATGACCTACATTGTATATTATTCAGTAATCCTTTAGTAATTTAGCAAATTCCGATTTGGATTTCTACCCAAGTACTAACTATATTTTTGCTTCCTGCTTATTTATTTATTTTTATTTTGGGACAATATTAACACATGAGTTTCAAAATAAAAGAACTAAGCATGTAATATTTTTGTTTGCAGACAATGTGGGGAACAGTTATGTGAAAGAAAGTGATGAAATAATACCTCTCTTAACTGGAATGGTTTTTGATAATCATGAGGATATGTTTGAATTTTACAAAGAATATGCCAGCAAGGCTGGGTTTCCTTTCAACGTCTCACTAACATTTTCATCATCATCATTCTCTGCAACCTCTGCTAAAGTAGAAAACAAATTGCAGCTTCGTTCAAAAAATGTAAGCTTAGAAAGTGATGGAAATCATCCACTGTATAAGCTTTTTTCTTTAGATATTATATGAACACCAACACAAACTTTGTTCATCAACAAGTAATTTCAAGAAAGCCCTAATTTCAATGTCAAACTCTTCAAAAAAATATCTCAATGTCAAACTCTTTATTCCAACCACCAACGAACGGTGTCATAAACTCTAATCCTGCAGATCACCCTCTTGTTAATGTTACCACGGCCTTAGGGTGATCTTGAGACTTTTCTAAAGTTGTTATTTGAGTTTTTTTTTTAACTTACTAAACGTGAATACGCTAACAAAATAGGAAAAGGCCAATAAAATAAAATAATACTACTATCTTTATTCCTGTAAAAGTGTTACTATTAATTTTTCATTTTGAAAAATTCTACTTAGTCGACTTTGACGATTGTCAAGGCGATTAGTCAGGTGATGCTTACTTAGTCAACTTTTGAAGTTTCTTAATTAATCTTGATCGATTTGTTCTTGGGGTTTCAATTTTCTTTTTAATTTTGAATGTTTATTTGATTTTTAATCTTCAGTGTAGCTTTGATTGATTATTCTCTTATGATTTAAATCTTTATTTTGAGTTTTCTTTTTGATTCGATTTAACCTAATTTTAAAATTTGTCTTAATTTAAACTTCTTTTAATGGTTTTGTTTACTTGATTATGATTTTCTTGCTTTTGTGTTTAATCATATTTACTTCTCTCATGTTTATTGTTATCCTCTATTTTTATTTGAGAATCGTTAGTAAATCCTATTTTCATATCTACCTAATTTTTTAGTTTTCTTCGATTTGTTTTTTCAGATTAAGTCATGGGCTGAAAGAGGTTGCATACATATGGTTCTTGAGGCTTCATCATGAGATTTTAAAGGGACACGAAAGTATAGTTGAGATTGTTAGTAATTTCTTATGGGTATGGTTCTTGATTTCTAAAATAATATTTAGAAACTGGATTTGGGTCAGTGTTATTTGAGAAGAATAGAATTTAGATATTGTTTTGGCATGATGAGATTCTACCTTAGGTAGGGATTTGTTACATCTATTTTTGAGGTTATTGGTCTTTATGATTATCTTTCTAATATGGATAGTAAGATTCTCTGATGTCTTTCATCAGTGGTGGTTACTTAAAGATTGGATTTTTTTAGGATTTCATCTTAAAAGCTGTGACTTGAGTAAATTTTTTTGATTTAGTAGGACTATTATATTTCAGGATTTCATTCTCAGAAGATCTTCGTTAGAAAATTAAATATAAGGACATGCTAATGTCAGATCTTTTTCAACATTTGGCAGTTCTTCTTTCATGCTAATGTCCAGTTTCACTGATTCTTCAATAGAGGTGTGTGTCTGTTGAGTGTCAATGTTCTTTTTATATTTAAAAATAATGTTAAGTTTATTTATGTTATACTAATCTTGTAATTAATCTAAGAGTCTATATAGAAGTTTGAGGAGTGCTTCTGTATTTTTCTCTATATATAGGCTTGGTAAATGAATTAGTTTTATCCTGTTTACATCTTCCGTGTGTGGGCTCTCTGTCTTATTCTCATCTGGTTTGAAAATGGATGTTCTTGTTGAAAAAGTGAGAGTTCCATATTTAGATGAAGATGTTGAAGAATTTCCTTTTAGATTTGCTGCTTTAATTTGTGATAAATATCGAAATTACCATAAAACTCCAATCAAACACCATCTTGATAGAGTTTGGACTATTAACTCTTTTGATTTCAAATTATCAAAACCTTATATTCAAGGAATGTAAGGTTTTCTTAATATATTTGTTATTATGTTTAAGAAGAAATAAGATTTGTATTTGGCTTTTGCTGCTAGGCCAACTGTTCTTTTTTCTCATTTGTTTGTTGTACAACATTTGGGAGAACTAGACTCGGTTTTTAATTTAGTTTGGAACACTACTTTAATGCCAGTACAAATTATTATCCCTTTAGCTCAGGTGAATTAGAACAAATCTAGGGAAGTTATATAAAAAATTGATATTGTTGAGACTATGGAACCCCTTTGGGAAACTTCTATGAGGCAAAAGTTAAAGATTGTTTTCAATATTGCTAGGAAAACTTACTATATGTCTGTATTTTATCCGAAGCTTCCTTTTCATGCTTGTAAAAAATGATTTGTACGAAAGTAAAATGCAAGGAGATTCAAATGAGGATTTATGTGAGGGCTTTATTTTCACCTACTCTTAGAGCTACCCATGTTGTTGTAACTAAGGTTACTTCAGTAATGGGTAAAGGAGAAAGTTCTAGTTTCGAGAAGATCAATGATGTTGATGCTCATAAGGGTGTTGTTTCTCAACCTTAAGCTTTTTCAGTTAGTTTTCATCCCTCTAGCTAGGATAGACTATTTTACACAATATGGTAAAAATACGCAGTTTTTTGATAACTCGGTAAAACTTAAAAATATGTATCATATTATTCACACAATTAGAGATGGTCATGGAAATTTGCTTGAAAATAGAGATCGAGTTGTTTCTCTTTTATATAACCATTTCAATAATTTTTATGCTTCTTCTAATCCAAGTAATGGTGACATATAGGAAGTTTTGAAAGATGTGCAACCCATTATAACAGATGATATGAATATTGCTTTAGTGGTTATCCCTATTGAAAGATATTGCCCCTTGGAAATCGCCGGGACATGATGGTTTTACTACTGGTTTTGAAAAAATGGGGGTACAACAATCTCACCCAATAATTCTCTTAGAAATCTGTATGGACTAACTCCAATATACTTTTAAGAGAATCAACTAGACAGTCAGACTCAGTCTTAATAAAAAGTATATAAAATAGTTATATCTCAATTTCTCGATTCAATCCTTACTCAAGCAAATAGAAATCTGCGAGTCTAATTGCATACAAGAGAAATTAATTTTAACGGTACCAAAGACCAATGTTCAAGTATCAATCAATTTCAATCAACAACCAAAGGTTGGATTTTCTAATTGATTGATTCAACGCACAACTTGTGATATTTCAATTATATAACAAAATATAATGTGGAAAAGAAATAACACAGACACCATAAGTTTTGTTAACGAGGAAACCGCAAATGCAAAAATAAATAAATAACCCGGGACCTAGTCCAGATCGAACACACACTGTATTAAGCCGCTACAGACACTAGCCTACTACAAACTAACTTCGGTCTGGACTGTAGTTTAACCCCAATCATTCTCACACTGATCCAAGGTACATTTGTGCTCCTTACGTCTCTGATCCCAGCAATGCACACTTGATTCTCTTAGATGATATCACCCACATCTAAGAGTTGCTACGACCCAAAGCGAAGACTTTACTAAAAAAATATGTATCTGTAACACCCCGAGTTCCGGACCAGGGTCAAACCCGTATGGAGATCCGAACTCGAAGCGTTACGGGTCGGAAAGAGACTTAAAGATTTTTTTATTTTTTTTATTCTTACTTCCTAAGGTAATGTGGGCAAAATCTGCTGACCAATTTAGGCCAATTGGATTGACAAATTTCAATTTTAAAATTCTTACTAGAATCATCACTACTAGACTAGGCTATTTGATTGCTAAACTGGTATCTACTCAACCAGTGACGGAGGCAAGATGTTTTGCCGACGGGGTCAAAAGAAGCAAAGGCGAATAATTTATAAGAATTAACCTCTTTTGCCCCCACAATGACTAAAATTTACAGAGAAAACCATGCATATTTACCTTAAGATTACAAAACAAGTGGGGGCTTGAGACCCCATTTGTCTCAATGTGGCTCCGTCACTGTACTCAACAGGATGCTTTCATAAAAGAAAGGAATATTCAAGAAAAGATAGTTTTAGCCTCTGAATTGGTTAATGAGATGAGTACTAAGTGAAGGGGTGAAAATATGGGTCTTAAAATGGATATCACTGTAACACATGTAAAAGTTTAATTTATATTAGGGGCTTGAGTCCAAGCCGTTCGGATGACACTGGGATTGTACAATGTGGGTACACCAATCTTAGCACTTTTGTGTCTTTCATGTGAAATGTTGGGTAATTGCCTTGAGTCCCATGTAAGTTGTTATTAATCATTTGTCCATCCCATAGTAAGGGAAAGAGCCTAATTAGTTTTTCCATGGAATTGACTAAGACTAGTGTTGACTAGTTGACACCTTGAGGTGCATGTGTCACAAAATGAAATGCTAAATGGTATTCCGTCACTTTAATAAAAAGAACTAAAACATAATACTCCTTCTATTTATTTTTTCGCTTTGTTCGTTACAAATTTAATTTTTCTTCTTCAAACAATTTTCTTCTTCTTCTACTACTACTGCTTTAAAATCATCATCAGCAATGAAGAAAATTTTGGTTTCAAAATTCAAATTTGAAGACTACCCACTATTTGGATTCATCTAATAGAGGTTTGGCTTTCATCGAGGTAGGGGATTCTCTCTTTGATTTCCATTTCAAATTTTTGATTTGAGCTAATTGTTGATATTGTTTGATAAATATTTTTTTAATGGTTGATATTCCTTTGATTCAACAAACAGTATATTGCATGCATCTTAAACTCTTGTTTCATTGCTTGATTTTGTAAAATTTCAATTTGGTATTCCTATCAAATAAATTAGGTGTGACGCCCGTGCTCTGCACGGGCCCGGATATTTGCAGAAAATATGTAGTATGTTTTATTGCGAGTGTAATTTTTGTGTACAAAAATAAAATTTGGGATATACAAAGTTGATGCGCCAATGAGTTGCACGGTCCTAAATATTTTGTAGAGAAAAGTACATATTGGTGGAAAAAAAATGCTTATGGTTCATGGTTAGATTTTTTTAAATATTTTTCTACTCGTAAAATAAAGATAGATTCTTTTATCCGTAAAGTATTTTTTCACTCAAGATATTTTTTTACCCGTGGAGTATTTTTCTTTTACTCAAGATATTTTTTTATTTTGCCAGTGAAGTATTTTTTTTTAACTCAAGATATATTTTATTTTATTTTATTTTAATAAACGGGCGGTATCCCATTGTTTGTTGAAGGTGGCATGTGTTCTAGTTGCAATAGATCCATGGATATCTTCGGTGATCATGCCCTTCACTTCCAAGGATGTTGGGATCAAATTTCTGCATGACCAAGTGCGAGATGTATCCGTCGATATTTGTTACAAGGTTGGTGTGCATGTCCTCAAAGAAGCGGATCTTGGTCTTTTGTCTGATGATAATAAAGACTTGCGCCCGGCGGACATTCTTGTTCTTAATTGGGAGAATGGCCAAGATGTTTGTATGGATGTTACGGGGGTTTCTACTAACACAGGTGATGGTGTCCGTTCTTTTGTCCCTGGCCAAGTTATTGCCAATGTTGTTCAACGGAAACGTAACAAGTACTTGGATCAATGTATCTCACATGGCTATGGGTTAGGTGTCTTGGATTTTACCACGTTAGGGGAACTAGGAGATGATACTTTATGTTTCTTTAAGAGATTGAAGAATTGTCTAGTTAGTAATAACGTCAGTAGAGGTGTAGGGAAATTTCTTTTTTATAGACTAGGCATTGCTATCCAGAAGGGGGTTGGTGCTCAGCTTGTTGCTAAGCTACCAACTAAAGTTTTGTATGATTCTATTGATTGATCATCTTAATATTTTACTCGTTATTTAAATTAAAATAAACGGGTAGAAAGATTTAAAAAAAAAACACGAAGTATTTTTTTTTTTTTACCCGTGATTTTTTTTTTAGTGAATTATTTTCGACGGGGGCCGGTAAGATTTTTTACTTAAGGTATTACTTTTTTTTATTTAAGAAACTATTTTATGGTGGGGCCATAAACTCTTATTTCCTATTGGTCTAAATTTTCTAAATTTTTTTTATTGGTCTAAATATTCTTTGGTGGGGCCAGAAGATCTAAGAAGAGAGATTTGTTCACCTTTTAACCATAACATAAAGAATTCACCTGAAATCATATTATTAATTAGAGTTCTTGAGAAATTTGGGGGTTTTCTTCCAAACTTGTTTAATTTGAAGTTGATGAAATGGGTTTATAGTAACATCACAAATTTATTTTATATGGGTTTGATTTATATGATTTTCAACATAGAATTTATAATCATTAACTTTATTTTTGATTGATTGTTCTTTTTCCTATTTGTCTATGTTGATTGTATTTGTCTATGTTGATTGGTTGAATCAAGTTTAGTAAGATTAGAGATTTGAGGATTTGTTTATGAATTTTTTAGAAAGGAATCATGAGAATGTTTCTGCCTTGTTTTGACGAGTCTATTGACACAGCTATGGACCTTGTTGATTTCTCCTGTAATTTTTATAGTAAAGATGGACTCCTAAGGTTTTTAACGAGACCGAATTTGCTGAGTTCCGTTTTGTAACGAAGTCTGTGAATTTTTGAACAATGACTGTTATAACTGATAATTTCTGAAGACATGTTACTGCCCTGTTTTTGATGTGAGTTTGACCCAGAAATATGCTTTTTCATTTTTGTTTCTTATTTTTATGTTAAAGTTGGATTTCTCAGCTTTCAGCGAGACAAGAATTGTCGAATTCCATTGAATAATGAATTTTCTACGGATTTTTGATTGAATGCTGTCAAAACTGCGGTTTTCCTGAAAACGTGTTCCTATCCTATTTTTTCGTGACTTTCCACGCAGCTACGTACTTCATCACTTTTTCTTATCATTTTTATGCTAAAGAGGAGTTTCTTAGCTTTCCAACAAGACCAAATTTGATGAATTTCATCACTTAATGATTTTTATATGATTTTTTGAGTAAAGACTGTCAAATCTGAACTTTTCTGATAACGTATTCAAGTCATGGTTTCCTTGTGAACTTTTAACTCGGTAATCTACCTGATAATTTTTGCTTGTAATTTTTATGTTAAAGATGGATTCCTCCATTTTCCAACAAGACAAGATTTGCCGAATTCTGTTGCGTAATGAATTTCTATGAATTTTACATTAAAGACCCCCAAAACTAGAAATTTTCTTAATATCCATCTCAAGTTTTGTATTCTACCTTGCTGTTGATGCTCAGTGGTTTGATAAGTTATATTTCGTTTTGGCTATCTTATATCTTTAATCTTCTCTTGTATTTTACTATCAAGTAATGAAGGAGTAAGTTTGCGGGTTTATAAACAAGAATGATATCACATTTTGATACTTTACTAGATGTATGATCTATCAATTCTTAAGAATGTCGCAACTGCTGCCAATGTTTGTATTTGTGTAAGATGTTAGTTATGGACTTCTGAGGTTTTCATAACTTGATTTTATGGATGTTTCCTTGATGACTATTGATTTTCTTTGGAAACTAGTGAACTCTACTTTAGGACCGTCAGGCCCACTGGGGAACCGCACCACCTCGGTGGCTACACGGAAGATCGTTGAGGCAACTATGGCTGGTAACCAGAACTACCATGACGTTGGCACTGGCCTTGTAAAGAGTGGAGTAAATCTTATCTGAACTTAAGTGATTGGCATCCTACAAATTTTTAAGAACGACTATTTTACATTTATTCGTGAACTTCATATTTCAGTTTAATGTTCTTGTTACAGTTCTTATTTATGACATTTTATTTTATATCTTTTGGCGCTCGATTATCGTTTTACCCCCTAATGAGTTGTGGCTCACCCCGGTTTGTTTTGTTTTTTTTCCCCACAGTGTTGTGTTTTCCACAGAGATCAGAGGTTGGAGCTAGCTTGATGTAGTAAGCTGAGAAGATCTTACGACATGGAGTTATGGACACAATATGGTATACAAATTGTTGTTCTTGTATATATATCACGGTCTATTGACAGTGTGTTTTGAAAGGTTGATGCTGAGTAAATTTTAAAGAGTCCTGTTATTAGGAGGGAAATAACGGATTTGAGGAGGGAAAGAAATAGGCTAAATTTAGGTCAAGCTTTGGTCAATGAAAACTCCGGCCAAAAAAATAAATATTTGGAATATACCAGCCTTACCCTTATTAACCAAACCATTGTTATCTTCTTCGCAATTACAACCTCATTTTCTTTGTCTGAGTTCTCCTAAGGCAAGGAAGATAGTATGCTCTTAGATGAAGATAAAAGGAATTATTATTCGTCTATTATGACTCGTTTCTCACACCAGGGAACTGTATCCATTATCCACCCAATTCGAGAATGTTCTTGGTATTCTTGCACCAACAGTCTCCTAGGTTCAAGAACAACAGGTAGATTATGAATCTCCATAAATGGATACGCATATATTGTTATGTATTTTTTTGATCGGCTATATATATTGTTATGTATTGTGATATACAATCTTCCTCTGCTCTAATCAGCTATTGAAGTGGGCTATGTAAACATAAAATCGTGAACTCACAATTCAAAGTAACATATCCTTTTTCTGTAATTTTTCTCCTAACTGAAACATTTGTATATCCTCGCTTGACCTTATACTGATACAAATGTATAGGTTGTTCTGGATAATAATCATGATTACTATGCCGATGTTCAACCGTTTCATGTGACACACGAATTCCCGGACTTGATCGAGTTTCTCAAAACCAAAGAGGTATGTTGCCGCGTTGGTGAACCTTCTTGTCATTGGGTTAAATTTCTGAACTTATTGAATTCGATGCATGTCGTGTGTGAATAAGTTCTGCCTTCTTTATTTGTGTAGGTTTTTTATTCGAAAGCAGAGGTTGTTATGTGGATTATGGCTGTTGGAACATCTTTGAAGTTTGGTGTTGGACAGTTTTATCGGAGAATCATTTGTTACAGTGTTATTTCGACATTAGTTTGAGTTCTTAAACACGTTGATCATGATTTAGACACACTATGTCCAGGTGCTTATGAAATGTTAATTTTATGCAGGAGAAAATGAAATGCAAAGTGTAGTATGTGATGATCACAATGGATACTTCATACTTCATACTTAATATAAATAGTAATCGATTTTAGGAGCAAGATTGCCAGGAGATAGTTTTCTTATTTTTGTTTGATAAGCTTAACTGTAGTTGAATTCAAGGATGTTATGGACATTTTAACATTTTTTTCGAATGATCAATCCCTCCTCTGAAATTTTAGTTCCTCCTCAAATCCATTCTTTCCCTCCTAATAACATGACTCATTTTAAAACTTGTAAAGTGGAATGTTAGTTTTGTGTAAAACCTTCTTTTACTATTTCAGATGTTAATTTCCTTACATATCGAATCTCAATCATTGTTTGGAATCTTTTATTTCAAGGGATATTTAATGTTTGGTACCCAGCAAATGTCCAACACATTGTTTTGGTACCTAACATTTCAAATATTAAGGGCTGGTACCTAAATCCTACGTTTGACCGTTTAACTTACATTTGACCGATTTTTAATTTATTTATTTAAAGTTTTATTAAAATGATATTTTAAGTTACCACTTTACCCCTAATGAAAACAACAGTCCCAGTGCTTACACAACCCATGGCAGTGATTCGGTCTCATTCATTCTCGTTCTTGATTTCAGCCTCCATTCACTGCTGCCTCACACCATCAATCCATACCAATAATGATTCAGTCTCATTCATTCTCATTCTTGATTTCAGCCTCCATTCACTGCTGCCTCACACCATCAATCCATACCAATAATCATAGGGATTTAACGTTTGGTACTTAGCAAATATTCAACACCTAGCTTTGGTACCCAACATTTCAGATACTAAGCGTTGGCACCTAGATTTGACGGAGACCGTTTGGTCAAACTATTGACTTAACATTCTGTTGCACAAATAGTTAAATTAAATAATTATGTAACACCGTAAATAACCTGTTAGCACGTGATAGTCTACAGGACGTGTGATCTGTTTTAGATTAATCTTGCAGTTTGAATTTTATTAATATGGCTAAGGATAATATGGGACCCACCATCTTCTTTCTTCTTATTCCAACCCTGTAAGTTCGCCTGCATAACCAGCATCATTCACCACACCCACTACCAAACCTAAGAGAGTAATCTAGTTCAATGGAACTTCAAACCTAGTAATGATACCAACATATTAACAAAATTATGCCCACAAACTCCTTATATATCACACTTAATCAAAACCAGAAACAATAATAAAGAAAGTGAAATATTTCGTCATTATCATACTGAGGTGGTGTAACAGGAGAGGATTATATAAACCCGATCCAACACCCCCACAACTTAAGCCATTCATCAATGAAACCACAACTGCAACCTTCTTTTTGAAATGGTGACTGAAACTGGTTGGGGAATTTCTTCAAGCACTTCGCGGTCGTTTTTCTGGTGATGAAGAGATGTCTCTTTGGTGCGTTTTCTCCCCCTTATATAGCTCACTCCCTGCAATTTATAAGCCTCATAACCCGAATTAGGTAAGTACCCAATCTTTTTAAACTATTCAAGACTCAAAACATTCAACAATCTAAACCATTAATCATTAGAAAACCAATGGTAGAGGTCTTCTTCTTCGCTGTTTTATCACTGCTGAAATCAACCCAAATAACTACAAACTCGATCCTTAAGTTCCTTGTTTTTTTTAACTGCATCGAACTCTCATTAAACCATTTCTCAACCTAAACTGACAACTAACACATCAGGTTTTCCAACCCGTAGTGGAAGCTTGGTCCATCTTGCGCTGGCATCTATCCATCTGTCACATGCCCATTTAATCGCCTAAAATTTTCACGGGACATGACCGGCAATACTATGTGGTTCAGTGAATCAACTTCACCCACAAGTACTCAGCCTTGCACACTTGCATCAAAGTATGCATCTGCCTTCACTCATAAGGCAATACGCAACGGAAGTCTTTTCTTCTTTCTCTCTAACTCTTCATGCCCCCATAAGCATAAGAGGTTCTGCCATGCACTTCAACAATTCTCACACAAACCAGCAACACAATGAACACAAAGACATGACACAATTAACCCATTTTATTGTATCAAAGGAAGATTACAAAACTCGTCCATCACATGGACCAAAAACATGCCATTCACCCTCTTGGTGAATGCCTAACTCTCCCAAACTTGAGACTAACTCTCTCCTATGTAGCCTACTGATTTTCCTACTCCTTAGGACTATTTATACAGTGGTTACAATGGCCAAAACCGTGCACAACACTTGCACACGCATGGAACAGCCATGTGTCCCATCAGGTAGTTTCTATAACCGCCAGCTTACTTTTCAACCGCCACCTTTTGTGTTGTCAAGCCAACAGATGCCACATCTGTTCTTGGTGGTTAGAAACACTCCCACATGGTTATAACTTCTTTTATAACTGTTCTACTTTGTCTCACATCATTAGCATGCTTTTGAAGCTCGTAACCAACTCGTAACCGTCACTTGAGCCGTATTGCACCACTTGTTGCGCCATACTGGATTCTGCCTTGCTCCAACGTTTAGCTCTCTTGGACCTGCATTTTTATTACTTTAAACTGATGCACGGACACTCTTATTTCTTTACTTGTCAAGGCCAACTCCTTAAGCTCACTCTAGTTACTTGTGCGTCATATATGCTTCACTTCCCCAATTAGCTCGACAATAGCAATGCAACTCTTGCATTACCAACTTTTTTGCACTGTTCAGACTTTGGCCCTGCCTTGAACCAATGAATATACTAACTCTTAGTCTATTTAACTCTTCTTGCATCATCCTTGAGTTTGGGGTCAACTCAATTCCATGGATATGCATCGATGCCAACATCGCATGTTGCATCTGTCAACTTTGGCCATGTCTTGCCTTTCCTCAATGAAGCCTTATTGTGTCGGCCAATAAGCTTCATTCCTTAGACAAATGTATTTACAATGTAGCGCCACTCTTGCGCTTCATTGGACCTATAGGGTTATGTCATTCTTGACACTTGACAGTTTATACAGTATACCGCTATTATGGCTTCATATTGCGCCATTACGGCTATACTGACTTGGCCTGCAACTCTGTAACGCGTCATAATTATGCGTCACTTGCAGTACCGTAACACCATCCTAATTCACATTTGCATACGATGCTAACCTCCATGTCTAGAAAGTTCACTGCATAGAAACTTTAGAATAAACGGTATTGATTAATGATATGCAGAAATTATTTAATCGGTTGAGTCACTATTATAAATCTCTATAACGGGATGTTGGGACACATCTAGTCACTATTATAAATTCTGAGGCTATTATTATAAAAACATATGCTTTGTTACTGAATTCTTAACTCGGTTAGGTCAACAGTTTGACCAAACGGTCTCCATCCAATCTTGGTACCAACGCTTAATATTTGAAATGTTGGGTACCAAAGCTAGGTATTGGACATTTGCTGGGTACCAAACGTTAAATAACCCATAATCATAACAATCATCCACCAGAACTATCAATTTTACCCATTTTATCAATTCCTACAAATTCTTTAAGGCATCTCACCGCTTCAAACAAAAAGCAAACAACAACACCATCCTCTTCGACGGCAACAGATCTGTCACTAACTTACCAAACTCATTTCACTGAATTTCCATCCACTAATTCATTCATGCTTCATAACAAAAAAAAATCACATTCACGGAATCAATAGACCCCAGCTCGTTCCCTTCTCATCAAACCCTTCGTAGATTCGAACCAATTCACAACCAACTTCCAATTCGAGTCAAACCAAAATTTCCTTGTTTATCACCATATCTAAATCGAGCCCTCATTCTTCAAAACTCCACCATCTTCACTTTCCATGTTGGTGTTGAAACACCAACACCAGAATTTATTTATGATCCCAAATCTCTGTCTCAAATTCACACTGGAAACTCAAATCCCATCCAGCGACAAACTACCAGAGCTCTAATGTTCACTTACCCCTAATAAATTAAATCGTTTACATTCCACAGAGAAATAAAGCTTCAAAATGAAAAAGCAAAAATTAAGGATTACTTTAAATTGTCGTAATTTCAGGAAACCCCAAATTGTTATCAGCTTGCAGGATTTGATTAAATGGTGGAAAAAAAATTCTGTCATTAGGGAAAGTATCGAATTTAATGAATGGATAATTGAAGGAGAGGTTAGGGATTTGGTTTTAGATTCAGACCCATTTATAAAAAATGAGTCAAAGTAAATGAGCTTCACCTAATAAGGTTTGATTTTGTGGAAGGACCATATCAGAAATCTAAGCAACAAATTTCATATTAGTCGTCATCTCTCCTCTCCAATGACTGTTGCAGAATGAGGAAGATGCGGAGGAAGAAGATAAAAAAAAATCTTTCAAGGTTAACCGTGAAACTAAATAATAGTTTAATAAAAACTAGAAAAAGTAAAATAAAATTTGGTCAAACGTTGACTTCTATGATCAATGTTGGATTCAGGTACCAACCCTTAATATTTGAAATATTGGATACCAAAGCAATGTTGGTCATTTGCTGGGTACCAAACATTAAATAGTCCTTATTTCAACTGCAAACACTTCAATAAAAAGCTTTGTGTTTCATTGTTGAGCATTTGTTTATGATTATTTTTATTTCTGAGTAAATCATTATCCTTGATCCTTTTCTTTTAAGAAAGTAGTATTAATTTGTACTTGAATTCATTTCCTTGTTATGTTTCTCAAATAAATTTACGTATCCTTTTAGATTTCCGAGTGATGGAACGTGGATTTAGCCTTGATGGACGGGTTGAATCCAGCCCGCTATAAGGGAAAATTCACTGGTTCATTACAATCACTCAAGCTTATGACTCTCGTAGCTGGGAGTTCCTTTCTGAAGTAATCAGACATTTTGGTTTTTTCAGAGGTTGGGATTGACTGGCTTACGATTATTTTTTTTAATCTGCTAGAATATATGTGCTTGTGAAGGGTGGACCATGTGGTTTCTTTAGTGTAGGGATGGGACTGAGATAGGTTGATCCCTTATCATCAATTTTATTTGTACTAGCTGAGGAAGTATTAAATAGAAATATCACCAAACTGGTACTTGATGATGCAATTCATCCAATGGTTAATAGAGGGAGATGTCAGCCATCTCATTTGCTTTTTGCAGATGATATTTTCATCTTTTGTAATGGAAATAAAAATTCATTGGAGAATTTGATGAATTTACTGATGCAGTATCAAGGCTCTTATGGTCAAATAGTTCATAGGAGGAAAAGTAAATGCTTTATAGGAGGAGTTACTGAGGTAAAGAGAAGAGGAATTGCTGACAGATTGCAAATGGACTTATTTGACTTTCCAAATAAGTATCTGGGTATAATTCTAAATCCTGGAAGAGTTAAAACTTTTCAAGTGTGGCGTATGGTGGAGTTGTTACAGCAGTTTCTGGCAGGATGGATGGGGAAACTATTATCATTTTTAGAAAGGCTTGTTTTGGTTAAGACTGTGTTGTGTAGCATTCCCATTTATAATATGTCTGTTTATAAGTGGCCAAAATATGTTATCAAAGAGTGTGAAAAAATAATTAGAAACTTCTTGTGGTTAGATGACCCAGCAGTGAAGAAATTGATCACAATAAAATTGGATGAAGTATGTGCACCATTTACTGAGGGAGGATTGGGTGTTAGAAGATTGGAAGTTGTGAATAAAGCAATTTTAATGAAACTCCTTTGGAAAATAGAGAATGAACTGAATTCATGAGAGCTAAATATCAAAATAAGAATGGTAAATGGATTACTTCTTACAGGCAATCATCCATTTGCCCAGGTCTTAAATGGATAATACAGGTTGTTGAAGAGGGTAGTAGGTGGCTAGTAGGTGATGGCAAGGATATATCAGTTTGGAAAGATAAATGGGTTAAAGAATCTGCACTCATTCAAGGACATGAAGATGATCCTTTTATTATGCAACATACTGAATGGAAGGTGGATAAGTTTATTGTGAATGGTGAATAACATATTCCTGAAGTTATGCATAAATACTTCAATCTAAATGAATTACCAGCTTTGGGGAATGGGCATGATAGAAGGGCGTGGGCAGCTGACCTTAATGGTGGTTTTTCTGTAGCTAATGCAGTGCAAATGATCAAAAAAAAAAAATATCATGTGGTTCCTTGAGATAAACAGGTATGGAATTCTATTATTCATCCAAAAACTTCATCTAATTTATAGAAAATTTTGAGAGGTGCATGTGCTACTGAAGATGCAATAAGAAAAAAAAAGGATTTAGTACTGTATCAAAGTGTTATATGTGTGGTAATGGTAGTGATACTCTAGATCATATTCTTTGACATTGTGCATTTAGTGTCAGAGTATGGCAGTGGTTATGTGGTAATTTTCTATTCCATATACCTTGTAATTTTGAAGAAGTACTAAAAATGGTAAAGAATAAGAGTGCTGCAATCAAATAATTATGGTTTATCAGTGCCTTTACATTGCTAGTGGAGTTAGTATTCACCAGGAATAATGTTAAATATGAAGAGGAAACTCCCTGCTTTGAGTTAATCAAGCACAAGATCTTCCAGTCTACAAAAGAATGTAGTATTAGAATGAAAGGGAGGATGTGGGGATGTATGTATGATTTCAACATTGTTATAAACTTTGGATTACATGGTATTAAAGTGGCTAAGGTAGTAGTCAAGTAATGTTTTTTTAAACTCCCAAGTTTGAATCAGACATTGTTGTGTTGTGATGGTGCCTCCAAAGGGAATCCAGGACAAGATGGTTATGGTTTTGTTGCAAGAAGTTCTGATGGGGGGTGTATTGGTGTTGCAGCTGGGGGATTAGGGATTGCTACCAACTAAATTGCTGAGATCATGGGCCTTGTTTTTGTTGGTGAATGGGCAGTACATAAGCAAAAATGGAGTGTTTTTTTTAGCCTTGATTCAAAGGATGTTCTAGTGGATTTCACAACAGGAAAAATCCCTTGGATTTTTCAAAACATATGGCATAGAATCAAAGATGCTCTTATAGATATTTCTTTTAAACACAATTACAGGGAAGTGAATTTTTTTGCTGATAAAATGGCAAAGAAAGGTGCTCAACTTGCCGGGGGGGGGGTGTCTTTTATGACCTAAAGCCTTCTTTTATGGGTGATCTGGAAAGTGAAGAGAAGATGTACTTTAGGTTTAGCTAAAAACACTTTGGTTGTTGTTTGATTTTAGTTTTGTTTATTCCTTTGGGATTCAGTTTTTTTGTTAGTTATATGTCTATAAGAGATTCGTTTTTTTTGTTTATTCCTTTGGTATCTTTGTAAAAACTTTGGCATTTCTTTGGTAATAAAATATATGATTTAGAAGGAAAAAAAATTAATATTATAATTAGTCATGAAATTCTGCATTCTTATAAAAAGAAGAAGAAAAAAAATCTAAGAATGGCTTTATGGCAATAAAGCTTGACATGTCCAAAGCTTTTGATAGATTGGAATGGTCCTTTATTGTGTATGTTTTTCAAAGATTGGGTTTTCCAAATGATTGGTGTCAGTTGATTTTTCAGTTTATTAGTATAGTATCTTACTCTGTTCTGGTGAATGGATCGCCTGGTGAGGTCTTTTCCACTATTATGGGTATTAGGCAGGAAGATTGCCCTTTCACCCTATATTTTTATAATTTGTATAGAAATTTTATCCCAGCTTCTTTCATCACGATCAATATGTAAGTCACCATTATTTGAAATTTCATCCAACTATTTTTGTAGGTGTGATTCCTAGTTTTCAACAATTTCTACATTATCAACAAGATTAACTTGTCTAGTAGATTAACATGAGGTGATTTCATTAAGATTTTCAGATATTGATTTAGATAATATATCCTTATCTTGTTTTAGGTTAACTGAATCATTCTCAGGTTCTTCAATAACCATTGTAAAGTCCAGTCTTATAGGTTGGATCGCATCAAACACAAATTTATAGATCTTTTTGTGTTTTCCTGCGCTGATACCAATTGAAATTACGACGGTACCAAGTACACCACAGTATTTTCGATACCAACCTATAAGTCCAACGTCTTGCGTGATCTAATATAGACAGAGAATGTCAAGAAGATAGCAAACCACAAGGTATATACATTTGGTATATAGTACAAGTATGAAACAGAACCTTAAACTGTAGGGATCAACCCAAGTGTTTGGATTAACGTACAAGTGAAATTACTTTAATTATAACTTAAACATTCATAATGCGGAAATTAAAGTAAAAGCACACAATAATATTTTGTAAGAAACCGCAAACGCAAAAAAAATTCTAGGACCTAATCCAGTTTTGAGTACTCACAGAATTATGCCGCTATACAAAGAACACTACCAACTTCGAACAGTTGAGACCAAGTAATCTACCCCTAGTTACCTAGTTTCCACAGTATCCCTGCGCCTACAACCAATCTGGACAACGCACATGAATCCTAAGATAGATTCCATTATCTTAAGTTGTTTCAGCCAATGTCAAGACTTCAAGCACTCAACTCCTTTGGATCGTCTTCCAAACAGTAAAGGAATAATCTGTTTAGTAACCACTTTTCTAATCTCAAGAAGTAAATCAGATATTATATAGTTGAGTTCATAAAGGCTATTTCGTTTAAACTAATAAACTCCTTTGTTAGGTAAGATCTACCAAGATCTAGATTAACAAGTTAATCAGTAATATGTATACAAACTCTCAGATTCAAATACTGAAGAATACCACCAAATGATAGTTTTCCGATCTAATACGATTAGTAAATCAATCGTCTATCAAAGATAAACGAGATCTAGTCGTTTCCCAGTCGATCAAGTTTGTGCACGAAGCAAATCACACAGATACGAAACCAATAAGAAATCTTATTGTCTTCAAATCTTCAATGTCTTCTTCTGTACCTACCTGCACAACCAAAGTTGATTCCAACTTATGATCGGTCATGCATAGAACGGAGTCTGTTAACAATGGATTATCATAAGTCAATGTCAGATCTAAAGACAGACCGAAACTAACACTAATCTATTGATCTTGTTTGAGTGACCTTATGTCTGAAGAGATGGCTCTCAAGAATAATCAAACTAGGTGCAATCAAGAGTTAATAATTGTTAGTCAATCAAGTCAATAATCGAAAACTAAAATAACAATACAACTCTACCTTCCTACCAACGATACTAGTGAACGCTTCTTGATCCCAAAGACATATTTAAACTAGTGGACGTAAGAGATTTCGCCCAATTAGGTTACTCTCTTCTCCAAGATAGTATTACGAATAATATTAGGTTACTCCCCTCTCCAAGATAGTATTAAGAATAACAATATTAGTCAGTTACAGCAGTGACTAAAAAATGAAGTGCCTGCCTCAAGATAAGTTTGTAAGAAGAACGAACTTCATTATTTATAGACCAAGGTGGTTTGGACACCAAGGAATTTCTAAAACCGAAAATATTATCAAGATATGCAATAAAGCATGTAAATTCGGTTTTGTCTAATTCCAACCAATATCCAACTGTATAACCGAAATCCATATGGGATACAAGTCAATATTAGCTAGCATACAACATACATATTCCAGAGATATGTTTTACTTGCGGGAAAAACAAAACATATACATTCGAAAATCTTAATAAAAAGATTCTCAAACATTTTCGTTTGGGATCTCACCTTGAGTATCAAGGAATACCTTTGAACAATAAAATATAAGATTTATGCACATGTTCAAATTACTCATTATGTTGACATCTTGAACTTTCCTTTTTTGCAAACCTAATTTCCAAAATCACACAAACCCTAAAGTATATGTGACTAGAGAAATCGGTTTTATATATTGAGATCGGTTCGGTTCTACCTTGAGTCCCATATAGGTTAGAATCGGTACTACCTTGACTCCCAACATAGGTAAGGATCGGTACAACTTTGAATCCCAATATAGGTAAGGATCTTGACTCCCGATATAGGTGATGATCGGTTCTAACACGGTTCCCAACATAAGTAGGGATATGTCCTTCCTTAGATCTTCAATGAAATCAGGGCCACCAATCTTATTGATTTCTTTCAACTACGAAATAAGTTCATAATTATACGTGTTTAAATTAATGTAGTCAAACGTAGTTTTCTAGGCATGGAATCAATCCTAAGTTCATTATACAATCTAGTAAACAAGTTACACTGATTATGTTTATGTTGCAATTACGAAGTTCAAAAGATAAGCGTTATACTTCGTAATTCAATATACCTAAGTTGTAAAAAAACTTGCATATTCTTCTTTGACACTTTGATCATAATAAGATGATCAAGTCTCTAATACTAGAGTTTCATGTATATAACTTCGTATGTTATGTTTTCAATCTAAACGACTTGAAAGCGACGATATAGAAATGAAAACAAGTCAAATCACTTCAAGTTAAAGGAGGATGTCTTCGTTAATGTTGATATGTCTTCAAATTTTTCGGGTCTTCAGAGTAATACTTGTATGTTGCAACATTTCTAGACTTCCTATTCTAACCTAACGAAGTTGACTCTAGTGAATTAATCAAGCAACTTTTGAGTTTTGATGCTAAAATATGACAACCAACCTTGACATACCAATGCTTGGCGGGTTCAACCGAGAAATTCTCTAACAGTTTGTTAAGTCTATGAATCCTTCTACCAAGTGTTACAGTAGGAATTGTTAGAGCATAGCTCAGTTGAACTCACCAAGCATTGGTATGTCAAGTTTGGTTGACATATTTTAGTATCAAAACTCATATAGAGTCGCTTGATTAAATACTAGAGTCAACTTCGTTTATGTTATACTAAAAAGTCTAGGAATGTTGAGACATACAATTATTACTCTGAAGACCTGAAGAATATAAAGAAGTAGCAAACTACAATGACGACATCATCCTTCCACTTGAGGTTAGTAGTATTGACTTGAACTATTTCATTCCTAACGTATCTTTCAAGTCGTGATATATTGAAACATAATTGTGAAGCTGTATATACTGTAGGTATTAAATTATGCTCTAATAATGTGACATTATCATAATAGTATGATCATAGTATTAGGGAATCAGACTACGAAGTATAACACTTATCTTTTGAACTTCATAGATATGACATCGACATAATATTGTATATATTGTTATGATTATGTGAATGGGTTATGATGAAGATTTCATCCTATGAAATAATGTTTTACTGTTTAGAGGAAGTACATTCATGAACTTGTTTTGTGAATCGAAGGGGAAATCATGAGGCTTATTGGTCCGGCTATTCATTGCAAATATTTGGATGGCCAATATGTGTGAGATGGTAGAACCGATCTTAAATTATGTTATGTATCTTGGTATAAATAATAACAGTGCCTGACTTATGGTTTGGTATGACTGCTTTTTATTAATTGGTGTAACCGATCCTAAGTAACCACCATGCGATGGTATGATCGATCCTTGTAATTGGTGTGACCGATCCTAGTAATTGGTGTGACCGATCATGAGTATGTGTAACCGATCCTAGTAATTGGTGTAACAGGTCCTGGTAACTGGTGTAATCGGTCCTGGTAACTATTGTGACCGGTCATAAGTGATACCATGTGTAGATGAAACTGATCCTTGTAACTGGTGTAACCGATCCTAGTGACTGGTGTAACCGATCATAAGTATTTCCATAATTAGGTATATTAGAGCACTGCTCGGTCGAACTCGCAAGAGTTGCTATCTCAAGCTTGTTTGTCGAGTTTAGTTGCCAAAACTTTAAGTTTTGATTTCTAATCTACTTATAGCTAAGTCTCGGATTAGGATAGAAAGTGTAGTTGAGCATTAGACTTCACGGCGTTCATCGATTGAAGACGAATAACTACTAAGGGGAGATTGTGGAACTTCATCAACAAAACGTATGCGGAGACTTGAACTCATCTATCACTCAAAAGTATATCTACTCTATCTCCTATTTGAGGAAAAGTCTTATAGCTATATAGACTTCAATTATACACATTTGATAGTTCGAGATGAGTTTAACTCACTTACATATTTATCGAAATATGTGTTGGTAAGCTTTCGCTTTAACCAAGTTCATCTTATATTCTTGACGAAAGTCAAAAGATGATCATGTGAAAACACCTAGTAACATCTTATATGATTTGTGTGAGACAGTCATTTGATGTAGACTTGGAATGTTTCGTATTAATCATTCGCTCACTTGAAAATTGCTTTGAAGCAAATAGTTTGTGTGAGACATCTATTGTTGTCTTCTAAGAATGTTTCAATGGTTGAAATGAGAGTTTAGAATAATTGGATATAAGCACAGTATGCGAACTTGCATATGTGTAAGGGAAAAACTGTAAAATCACGAGGCATATTTTGACACGGCTTTCGGGCATGCAACGATTCATATTTTACGAAGCCATGATGAATATGTTTTCGAAAATCCCTACTAGCTGAGCGATTCAATCCATGGCATTTCATCGTGCCCTCTATGCAGAATAACATAATTAGGCGGTTCTCCGTAGATTGAGAGCTTAACGCCTTCAGGACGTCGGTGACACTCACTGTTCCCTGACTGCAGGAGAGTGACCCCTCTCTACAAAGAAGAATAGTTGGGCGGTGGACGTCGGTGACACTCACCGTTCCCTGACTATGTGGAGAGATCGTGCATAGATTCAGGCGGTTCTCCATGGATTGAGAGTACTAACGCCTTCAGGTCGTAAGCAACACTTGTGAATCCCTGACTATGCACCATTCAGAATGGATATGACGCTTTAACTGGCTAATATATTTTCTGCAATAGATTAATTCTGCCGTGATTCACCACTGAATTCCCAGAATAATCTATTATTGCTCTGATTCCATGGTCGAATCTACGGCCTGATCCCATGGAATGGCAATAACAATTGCTCTTATTCCATGGTCGAATCCACGACCTGGTCCCATGGAATGGAAATAACAATTTTTCTGATTCTATGATCGAATCCACGGTTTGATCTCATAGAATGGCAATAAAACAACCGCATTATCTCATTACTCCGATTTCACGAATCTCGTGGAATGGTAATAGATAATTTTATTACTCTGATTTTATGGTCGAATCCACGATCCCACGGAATGGTAATGCCTATTTTATTATTCCGAGTTCATGGTCGAATCCACAGCTGATCCTATGAATTGATAATAAATAACTACTCATTTTATTGTTCAATTTCATGAATTATTCTACACTGAATTTCATGGATTAGCAATAAATACTCAACAATCGGGCATCTAGATCATCACTGAGTAACCCCACATAAATGGTGTAAGTGTACTCGACAATGATGCACGACTGAGCACCCGGATGCACAAACGAGCATCCAAAAATATGGACAAATGAGGAATCATACGCAAAATAGGAGAAAGAAACAAATAATAATAAAATAATGAGAGGCGCCCACATGCTGGCCATTCCCTAGCCGTGGTCGGTCCCATGCCTCTTCCTTTATTTTGCCCTATTTTTTTATTTTCATGAACTCATGAAAAACTCCTTCAATTTAGCAACTTTCCTTGTTTGTGCAAAACTCATGAATTCCCCATAACTTCATGGATTCATGAAAAATTATATTATAAAATAGGGAAAAGTGTGCGGGACCGGGCAACCTAGCCGGCCGGCCATGCCCTAGCGGTGGCCGGTCCCATACCTCACAATCCCTAGCTTTTTATAATTATTATTCCCTAAACTCATGAAACTCCTCTGTTTCAACAAAAACTCATGGATTCTCCGTAACATTATGGTTTCATGAAAAATAATAATATAAAATTAGGGAAAGTGTTGTGGGACCGGGCAACATAGCCGTCCGGCCATGCCCTAGTCGTGGCCGGTCCCACACCTTGCAATCCCAAGTCTTTTATAATTATTATTTTCCTATATTCATGAAACTCCTTGGTTTGAGTAAAAATCATGATTTCATCACAACTTCTCAAATTTTGCTCGAATCATGAAAAACCAAAAGCCAACGGGTCACACACCGGCTAGCCTCTCACGTCAATTTTAAATGTTAAAATATCCTTATTTTAGTATTTACAAAATATTGATCAATTGAGCATACATGCTCATTCCAACAAAAATCAAGAATTTCAGTCAAGATGAAACTCTTCTGAAAATTCACAATATCGCTCGAACGAACATCAGAAAATACTGAAACTCTCAGTACGGAGACACGGACACCACGACCACACTGTATGCTTTCATGACCGACCAGAGTCATCCCTAGGGCTTGCACAAAGCCGGTCCCGCATGTTTTCATAATTCTGACCTAATTTTCTCAATTGCTCATACTGGGCCCAAACTCTCTCCAACCAACCTGGGGATCGTTCAAACGGCCAACAACTGGTCCTATGATCACCAAGGGCCGGTCCCATGCTCTCTTGGTCGGTCCCATATTTCATATCTAGGTTTTATCACCTAATGTTGAACCCAACAATATTTCAGTAAATGATGAAACCGACACTTAATCATTATTCTTTCACCAACCCTCCAACTGAGAACCATGGTGTATGCTCACTCGAGCACTGAGCACCACATGGACGCCCATCATCCCATGTGGTCGGTCCCTCTATCACTCATGACCTATTTTCAGCGATTCATCAACTATGATCTGAAGTTAGGGTTTCGAATAAATGTTCTACAAATCATCATTCTGAGCAAGATTCAAACGCTAATGTATTTATATTGATTCAACAACCAGCATCTGAATTAATTATATAATATTTGGTAATATACTAATATTTTAATATTTTATTGGGTCACGTCACCAATAAATATTTCGTCGAATTGAGCAACAATTGCTCAGTTGCTCAAATATTGATCCAGCTATTAATATTTAGTAATTTGTCGAATTAAGCAATACTTGCTCAGTTTCTTGTCAAATTATTAATGTCCAGTAATTCGTCGAACTGAGTAATTACTTGCTCAGTTGCTTGTCAAATTCTACTTGCTCAGTTGCTCGAATATTGATCCATCTATCAATATTCAGTAATTTATCAGTATTTCGTCGAATCGAGCAATACTTGCTCAGTTGCAATAATCCACATATATTCAGTAACTCATGAATATTCAATAACTCGTCGAATTTACAATATTTGCTCAGACGAGCAATATTAATATTCATGAATCGTTGAGCATTTGTCGAACATGCTCGATTCAACAATACCTAGGCTCATTGTCTAAAGAGTCAACAATTGACAAACTAAATACACGTCTGTCATGCAGACTCCACGATTCGTGAGACATCAATCACGTCAAATTGGGGGATAACAATTAGGGTTTTGGTCTGGCGGCCTATAGCACGTGGATTCATCCACGATGAGAAATGTGCGTAAGTTGTGTAAATGGTTGAAGGAGTTAGCAAAGTAGTGGGTGCACGATCTGTCAAGTCTCCACACGACATGGAACTGAATTTACCATGATCTTCCACTTGCCCACTCTTCCACTCATGAAACCGTCACACTTACAGGGATCAAGGTGTTCACAACTCTAACAATATAAATAAGTCTCTGAATCCATGATTAAAAACAATGAATGATCACTAACTATCAGCAATCGTCCACACAGAATTTCTCGATTAACTACTCTCAAGAATTCATCAATCTATCAGAGTTTATTCGAACTCAAAAGTTCACTAATTATTGCAGAAACTTTCACCGCATCAACAATCCTTGATCATTATTGATCCCACACAATTCTCAGCTTCCCTCCTACTGATCAACCCATCACCCTTTTTGCGACTGAATTCACTCTGGAACGACCATTGACTTGGTTTAGGCCGGAGTCCTACAGATTGATCTCTCGAATCTAAGCACTCCCTTTGCATTGCATCTCTGTGGGGTTAAGATATTTGCTCGGTTAAGAAGTCTCGACAACACGTCCGTCTCTCCACTTTTCCTAAAAAACCAGCCAACCATTTTCCCTCATCTACAGATTGGTGACCACAGTGGGAGATTAATTTCTCGGTTGCAATCTCAAATTTATCAAAATGGTTGATCTCAGGTCAGGATCAGTGACGAATCCCAACCCAAACAATGGTAGCACTAGCAACAATGGCAGAGCTCCGGAAACTACTCCTGTTTCCAACAACGATAATACCACTCCTCTGCAAACCAACATTGGAGACAATCCTCTCTTTGGCATGCATCCAGAAGAAATCAAAGAAAATTCGCCTACTATTGCTGATCTCATGAAGGTCCAGGAAGTTCTTGCAAAAAAACATACTAACATGGCTGCGACGCAGAAATAGCTGTGTAATTACCTCAAGACTCTTACTGACAAGATGTCAGACAAAACTCGAGAAAAGGGAAAAGATAAGGAAACTCCTCCAGCTACGGATTCCGAAGTTATTCCAGTCCCTGACGATGATGAAGCCCGCAAAGCTGCAGAACCTGAACCTTCCAGTTTCATCACTCATGAAGACCTGGAACGCTTTATGGAGAATCGAGGAAAGGGGCACACACCGTATGTGCACCGTCATCAACCTCCATATCCCGCTGCTACACAAAGAATCTCTCTCCCAAAAGGCTACACTTCTCCAACGTTCAAACTCTACAATGGAACGGGTAATGCTCGAGAACACGTTTCTCGATTCTTAGAAGCATTATGAGAGCATGAACATAACCATGTTGTCCGTTTGAAGGAGTTCTCGAAATCTCGGACAGGCCGAGCATATACTTGGTACAACAACATCGTACCGGGGAGCATAGATTAACGCTTTCTATAGGAAGTACTTCTTTGTCTCTGAAAAAGTTACTCTCTCCGACTTAGGAAGGATGGCTCAGAAGAATGCTGAAATTCCGAATGACTATGTGAAGAGGTTCAGGGTTCAAGCCTTGGATTGCCATGATCCCAATGTTACTGAACAACAACTGGTGGATTTATGCATCAATGGTATGATCCCAGTCTACAGAGCTTTGCCGGAAAATCTTCATTTTCAGACCTTCTCAGAACTTCATGAAGCGGACAAACGATCAGCAACTACCGCTCCTGCCTTGCTAGAAAGAACGGAAACCGTCAAAGTAGAGGAATCGAAAGACACTCGAAGCAGAAATGCAAGACGTATAATCAACAAGTAGTACAGTGTAGAAACATCCATGAATATTGCTGAAGGGAGCAAAAGAAAAGCTGAAGCACAGCCACGTAAGATGCTCCTCCAGCGTCCAATCCCTCAAAAGCGCCAAGGAAAGATGGTCAAGCCAGGAATACATAATCGCCTACTCAATATCAACAGAATGATCAAGATGCACCTGATTTCCCCTTTTCTATTGAAGAGGTGATCGAACTATTGGAAGTCTGGATCCAAGACGACGCGATCAAATTACCTTCTGTCAAAAAGGAACCAACTGGGGAACAGATGGAAAATGCAAGCTACTTCCATTTCCATAGGTATGTCAGTCATCCGATAAGTGATTGCAGAACCCTGAAGCATATATTCAAAGAAAGGGCTGAATCAGGGGAACTGAGGACTGAAGGAGTGCACAGAAATCCTCTCCTAATCAGAACATTCACACTATCTGAGCAGCCGGTCAAGGAAGCAGTTCAATTCCTATGTGAGTTAATCTACTTATCGAAAGCTCAAAGAAATGATACGTTTGCTGCATTGAACCACATTGTGTATGGGAAACGATTAGACATTTAGGAGATACGCCCCGAACCTCCAGTAACGGATAAGGAGATGTATGACTAGGGACTTCTCACTACATTCCATCTCAAGGGAAATGAATTCAAGCGAGCATTAGTTGATGTTGGCACCGTTGTTAACATCATCCCTCTAAAGACTCTCAGGGCTGCTGGCATCACTCGACGAGAAGCAACTCACGCTCCTGTCTCAGTCAGAGATCATGAAGGAATCTTCAGGGATGCTTACAGTTACGTTATTCTCAAAGTGAAAGCTGACTCAACTTGGACTGAAACCAAGTTTTTCATAATTAGATAAGATCTAGGATATGACATGGTTCTTGGGCGATCATGGATTCATGATGGAAAGGTCACTGCAATATCTTTAATTGCACATTTCTATGTTGAGGAAAGCTCCGACTCAGAGAAAAACTCCAGTTCAGAAGAGATGAAGGGCTCTCCACCATTTAGACATTTGGGAAAAGTCGAAGCCTTGATGGAACTCACATAAAAACCTGAAGAAAGCGCACATGAATTTGTCAAAAGGTTCCGCACTCAGGCAAGTCTCATTCCCACTCATGCATCTATATTACCAACTTTCAAATATACAACTCTGGTCAGGGGACTTGATCATGCTCATGACTTGGCTGTCACCAAACGTTATGAGTGGTTAGTCTCACCTCAGCAACACTTTACCAAGTGGTTGGATGTCGAACCTCTCGAAATTCAGCATCTCACTAACACGGTCATTGATAGAATAATGACCGAGTTCCACAATCAGTATCTTAAATATTCTCCCTTGCACGAGTGTCCATATGTGCCACAAAATTGGAAAACTCCGCCAACAGAGAATTCCGTTGTGCAAAGAATTCTGAACAAACGAAAAATGTTCAGGGCACGGGTAACGAAGCCTAATAAGTTCCACGAAGGGGATTTAGTTCTCAAAGCGATTAAAATCAATCTCCATTCCGCAAAGGGCTCTAACTGGGAAGGACCTTTTATGATTGTTAAGTCAGTAGCTGGAGGATACTACAAATTAGATGACATCGAGGGAAGGACAAGTATACCAGTGATTCATGAAAATTGGCTCAAGACTTTTGACCCATGAAGCATTCAACATTTGGGCGCTCTTCGTTCAAGACAAACGCTCAAGACATTTGACGTTTGTGTCTTAGGATTTTCTTTACCTGTATTTCAATTCCTCCAAAACGTTTGCAATACTTGCATCCAGTATTTGAATTCGGCAATTTATCAAAGTTCTTTTATTTAAGAAAATCTCTTTTAAACCCAAAATCCAAAAGAAAATCCTCAGTCACTCATAAATTCAAAACCAATCGAGGAACTCAAAACCAAAATCTCACATCTCTCAGAAGTTCAAAGTTCAAGAGATCATAGAATAAAAACTAAAGAAAGCCATCAAAGTACGATTTCTGCTTCTCAGCATCCTCCAAGACTTGCAAAGCCACTTTCTCCAACTCCAGCTTTTGAGTCAACTTAGCAATTTTAGCCATTTTCTCCACCACATCATCACTGGTAAAAGGTATATTCTTCACTAATGCATCCTTGATGGCGTTAACCTTCTGATGAAGCCACTTCAGGTTAAATCCACGCCTCTCAGAATTCTCCAAGTTGTACTCCCAATCAAAGAGTACATCTTGAGTGATGATACTTTTGGGCATGGTACGAGTATCATCTATGACACGCAATATGTTTCCTAATTGCATAGTCAAGAAGTAGCTACGTTCAGGATCTCTTGCAACGACAATATGGCCATACATCTTCCACAACTTCTCATACATATTGGCATACCCAGTGGGAACGCTGAATCCGCCAATCAACACATGATTTGGGAGTAAAACACCAAATGGAGGCTCGTAAATAATCCCTATAGTAGAGTTTTCATGCACTAATATACGATTCTCGATCTCGGGAGCAACCTCAACAATCATGGGCGCAGCTTCTTCTGGGACAATATTTTCTACTCTCGGCACGACTTCCTCTGTTTCTGGAGCAATTACCATTGGTGTTTCAATCACCTCAACAAAATCAGCAGCAACCATGTCGCGGCCTTGAAGCACAGAGATGGTCATCTCATTATCAACATCGCCGGGGTTTCTTGAATCATCATTATTGGTCTCGTTATTCCCAACTTCGTCATTTGGCACCTAATAAGAAGATTACACGGGATTAGAGCGATCCAAGCATGCAAACTCAATGCAATCGTAAATTCTAGCATGTAAGTGAACTAACATTATCTAAGTTCTTCACTATGCATCCAAGACATGAGAAAATAGCATAAAAGTCATAAAACACTAGTTTCAATAAATTCGTTAGGAAAATTTTATACTACCCTATATAAAACGACGAACTGGGAGCAATTAGTAAATAATATAAGGTGGAGTCATATACCATTCTCTTCGCATGCATTGCATCTACAACATATCAAAATTTCATAACAATTGGATGAACGATCATGGAGTTGTGTCCAAAACATTGGACCTCATACCAATTGAAAATTTTCTGGATGTCTCTTGGAAGTTTACTGTTTCATCGATTTCGAACCCCAAAAGTGCTCACAACTTAAAAAGCTTCTTTATTACAGCTTGGAAATTTCCTGGGCATAAGGATACATGGGTAGATCACGAAAATCTGATATCGGATGAGGATTCTACAGCATTTTTACTAAAAATTGAGGTCTGGATTTTTCTGATGACGTGTTTCGGCAAAAAATTTCATATATTCATTGGGATTCTCATTCATTCATTAAAAAATCAGCAATCCTACACTTCTATGAATATAATATAAAATGGATACTTACTTGAGGAGTTTCCGACTCATTCAAAGGGATAACAGGGTCGACATCAACATTGGGAACACCATTATTTTCATTCGGTCGCGATTCTTGAGGATTCTCCTTATCCCTACTACTCGAAGACGAATGGATAGCATGACTATGTTGGATTTCCACAACAATCTCTTCCTGGATTCATCAACAACAATCATCATTATTTCATTCAAAGAAATACCGAAATCACTTACATGAAAGGATACTCACATCAACCTCTCCGTCGGTGTTGGATCCATGAATTGCTCGTATAGAGGAAAGATGAAGACCGTCAATAACCGATGGAGCAAAATTCTGAAACAAATTAATAATACTCTTTTAAGATCCTGATTATATGGGCAATAAAGTCGCAACGATAAGAGAAGTACTAACAAAACACCAAAGAAGCAGCAGGGGACTGCACATTATTTTGTATCATTCTATGAGTTGTTTTGCTTCTTCTTTCTCCACCCTGGGGGATTTCTTGAAGGTCTGAGAATTCTACACACAT
Organism: Papaver bracteatum; assembly: GCA_023529315.1. Classification (NCBI taxonomy): domain Eukaryota; kingdom Viridiplantae; phylum Streptophyta; class Magnoliopsida; order Ranunculales; family Papaveraceae; genus Papaver; species Papaver bracteatum. Next base: position 107,758 of record JAJJWX010001888.1, read on the forward strand.
TCGAGGCCTCACATCACGGCCATCCTACACAAGATCAATGAATGGTTAAAACACGTCTAGCTTACTTTCACCGATTATGAAGAAATGACGCTTACCTGAGCACATTCTGGAGATGTCTTCCTCTTGTCACCATGGGAAAGGTACTTTAGCCTTGGTCGAGCATTAATAGAGTCAATGGAAGGAAAATCTTGCGCTGGAGACTTAACATCCATCACAAAAACATACAGATGCTCAAGTTGCTGACGCCAGAACTCTATGTAACCCGGAGTCACGAAATTAGCACAGTCAGAGCATGGGAATAAATACTCATTTCCCTCAACATGAGTGCAGTCCAGATTAGCCTTCAAATACTCAAATGATGGTTTGTTCATTCGGTGACCTAGGATACACTGGTCTACGCCCATATGTCGAGCTGCCATGTCAATGTTATATTCCTCTACTCAGAATTCTCCATGCATTACTGATACTAGATGGACAGGAGTGCAACTTAATATGAAAGATCTATCTACATCATTCATATCAGCACCAGTCTTCAACATGATATTTTCTTCAGCGGCATTAAAGGTGATCAATTGTGAGAAGAGATCAGGGACCAACACCAGGGTCGAAAGTTGAACTCGGATTCGATGTCCAAAATATCAGTGATGCATATCTTGTATTGCGTCTTCTTTGCAGACCACCTCATGATCCTGGCGTTGTCTTTCTCGAGGAAAGCATGGCGAGTATCGACATTAGGCCCTTACAAAACACTACAGGGAATCGGATCATACTTTTCAAGATGCTCCTACATTAAAGCATGGAGGAACATGGTATTAGCATATGTCTCAATTTTCATGAAACCGTTAAATACACTGGAGTCAATAACCAAAGAATTCAAGTTGGCAAACAGTGAACCTAAAAACATGCTACCAATTGGAAGTTTCTCACCTTTAGCTATCCTAATGGTGAAGGGTATCACCAGCGGTTTCAAAAAATGTCCGTTGTCCTCAAGAACAGCGAAAGCATGGCGAGTGTCAACAAATGTCCGTTGTCCTCAAGAACATCTCTGGAAATCCACAATCACAGGAAAGCAACGATGGACAAGGTACCATCAACAGGTTCTTCAGGAATTCTATCTATCGGCCACCAGTATCTTAACCATTGAGCATAGAAAAATTTGGGAGACTCGTTGAACTCATGCATTTTAGCTTCCAAAGTACGAGATATCAGCTTCTCCTCTGTCGAGAGTCCTCTAGGGAAATTTCCGGTGACTGGCAGATGCAACAGAGCGACTACATCTTCTAAAGTAATCATGAACTCTCCCCATCTGCATATGAAGGTGTGAGTAGGAATAAACCAACGAGCAAGCAAATCCATGATACCTGGTATATCATGATTAATGATCAAATCTCCAGCAGCTTGAATGGATCATGTTCCCTGCGCACTATCCAGCAAGGTTCTCACACGGCTGTGGCCTAGCATATGCCCTGCTCATCCAGAAAAATACGTCAACGGTTTTCGAGAAAGTTTGAGTTTCGCATGAGAAGCCAAATAATGTTTCCCTTCCAAACAGAACCGAATTATTGCTGGAGGAGACACCAACTTATTCTGGGCAGTAGTCATGGGATATATGAGCAATCGAAACGAAGAACCTAAAGGACGTTTTTCAGGCCGGTACAAATATTTAAAGAATCTGTCTTCGATGCTTGGAATTTTCTTGGGTTTGGGAATTTCCTAATTCCCTGAGAAGTTCCAGACTCGCCATCCCTGGAGCAATCATCATCTTCAGAAGTGTCTTCTCTGGAAACGTCACTTTCAGCATCACTACAGAATCGATTCATCTCCGCCAAATCGCTGCAACATTCCACACAAGTTTCATCAATATAATGGAATTAAAGGAATCAAACAATTATGATGCTCACAATTAGCGTCTGCAAAAACGGTAATCCTAAACTCTTACCTATTTACGCTTTCACGAACTTAGTGATAACAGCGTAAAACCTCAAAAATCTTGTTCGTTCTTCCGAACCTGTAAAGCCGATCAAAAACTTATTATTATTTAAAGTCGACATTGGGTTTTCATGAAACTATGAATAATTCACATAACCTTCCATGTGAATGTTCGCTGATTTTTACGTGTACATACACTATGAAATCGCCAAACTCAAATATATACTACAAATTCATCAACTCATAGAAATATTGCTTGCTATCAACGATTTTTCATAAATCCAAGCATGATTTTTTTCTTTATCAAAAATGTGAATAAGTCACGTGATTTAAAAAAAATAAAATTAGGTGAGCTAATAACTCACGTAAAAAAAAAAAAACTTTTTTGCTCAAACGAGCATTCGTCTACGAAACCAGGGTCTTTTCTATTTTTGTAAAAGTCCACATGTTCCAAACAAAGTTTTGAAAGTTCTCAAATAAATTTTATCATGAACTCCAGGTCTTTTCAAAATTTCCTTTAACCCTAAGGATTATTATTTATTACTTTTACTACGAACGAACCTACGTTCTTAAAAGTATTTGCAAAATCCGTGCTTTGAAAACAAACTTGGGTTTTCATGAAACCTAATATACAAAACTTTTACTAATGCAACTATACCCATGTCTATACAAAGTTTTATGTATCTCTTCCATATTAGGGATTTTTGTTTGTTTTCAAAACTAACGAAAAACGGGCATTCATAAGTTTTCTAAAAACAAATTCTTCATAAATCCTACGCGTTCTTGCAACTATGGGATTCTTTTTGTTTTGTGAACAACTCATGAATCATGAAACATACATAAAAAAAATTTTTTTTTTTACTTGTTCGGCGTGGTCGCCGGAATTTGGCCGACGGTGAGTCAACGGTTGTCGGTGGCGGAAATTCCATCAGCTCCTTTGCTTCCTGTAGCCGTGAAGGAGGTGAAGAGAGAGTGGTCGGTCATCTTAATGAAAAATAAAAAATAAAAAACTAGGGTTACTTACCTTTTATGCCAATTTTATTTCCAAAACCTAATACACTATACACAAGGGTTTCCTTTTTGGGCTCGGGCCCGTAAATCCTAAACTGACCAAAACTGAGCCTTCGAGCACCCGAATCAGCAGCACCTCGCTTCTCCGTGCTCACAAAGTAACGCTCCATCACGTTAGGCTGAGTGGAGGGGAGGAGGGGAGTATTCCCTTGAGCAGTGTCGACATGTCAGCAGGAGGAGAGCACTGAGTATAACAGTGGGGGAAGCAATTTTAATATGGGCGAGGTGCAAGACATAACCTGGGCGAGGCCCACCACGTCGCTTGACCGGTCAACACCCAAAAAACAATGTCTACCACCTCGCTCAAGTGTTATTCTATTCTGCGAAAACATCCTTCGTCCCAGTTCCTTCTTCTGACTTTTTTTTTTCTCCCCTGTGTGTTCTTCTTCCTTAGGGTTTTAGAATGTCATGTCCCAGGTATGGGCTGACCACTTACTAAGGGAAGATAGTGTGTTATTTAGCAAGGAGCGTCGGAGTCACGTGATTAGCTCATGCCAGTGCAATAGTTCATTTCTCCTTATAGGCTTTGAACTCTTGTAATTGAATCTTATAGAAATATATAAATTGTGTTTATGTTCTTCTTCCTCTTTTGGGGTTTTACCCTTCAATCTCACAGTGTAGATCTTTTAGATTGAGCCTGATTACTTATTTGTAGTGTAGATCACTACAAGTGGTATCAGAGACGGTGTTTCCTTGGATTGATCATGGATGATTTTCGTGCTTCAATGAGTGCAAATTGTAAACTATTTAATCTTCGATTGGATTACTTAATTGAATTGGGAAATAATTCACCAAATCGGAACCAGAATCTCCTAAATTTTTTGGACCTCATCAATTGTGCAAAGAGTAAGATAGAGCTTCACACTAGAAAATTCAACCAGGTACCAACATCGGAGGAAACTTCAATCGAAGTTACTGAGGTTTCAGAAATAACGAAGATGGTGGATGTAAGTCACAACGAAGAATTGGTAGGAGACTCAATTAACTCGGAGTTGGTCACCGATTCCAGCCTAAAAACATCAATCTCGTTGGAAGAATAAGAAGATTCTATAAATACAAATCAAGTCAGCGACCTAAATTGTGGTTCTGATTCTCAATCTTCCACTAATCAGGGTCTCTGTGATGTTGAATCTCGAAGGATCAAATCCATTTCAATGGGTGTCGAAGAGGAATCTCTCGATTTCGAGTTGAATATTCCTTCGCTTTTATTTGAGGAACAAATTGATGATAAGTTGGAAGTAAAATCACTTGTTTCAAGATCAGCGGGTGATTTCACTCAATAATCTCCAATGTCCCTAGTACCAGATGAAGATAATTTCCAAGCTACATCTAAAACTCACTTCTCTTTTGCGGTTGGAGCTAAACCCGCGTCTCACAAATTAGAATTCATTACTTTTTCTCGTGATGGCCATAAGGAGAATTTGATGTTTCTGCATTACCAAGAAGGTAAACCCTTCAAACCTGGAGCTAATTTTGTGGTGGGTTTTCAAAGTAATGGAGTTGAATCTCCTGAGGTACATAATTTCAATTCATTCAATTAGAATAATAATATATTTGAGAATTCGTCTGAGTTAAATGTTCTGAAGAAACAGTGTAGTGTAGAATGTTTAAATTGTTGTCTCACTACAAGAAAATTAGGATTTAGCGACTACCTTGATTCAGTTGGTATAGGGCCGTTTTCGGCGGATGGAGCTCTGTAGCAACCAACCTGGCAACAGATATCCTCGGTGACTACAGGCTTCTTTGCTAAAGACTTGGACCAACCATGCTGCTGGAAGAGATATCTGTCAACTAAATGAAACGACGAAAGTTTTAGTCGACACAAGTTTCCAATAACTATTAACTATCGTTGTTAGAAGCATAAACATTTGTTGCTGAAACATTTCACACGCAAAATATGTTGTTGATGAAGACTAATACATCGTTGGTAGAGGTAGGATGTTATAAAACGTTGTAAGCTGCTAAAGAACATAACTTACTGATTTTTCAGTTGGTGGAGGTGTTTGATGTCGTTGGTCAAGCAATTTTATCACCGATTTTTTTGAGGGTAAAGAGTTTTATCAACTATATCTTTGTTGGTAAAGGGGTTCTAGCAGCAGAATAGTTGGATGGCTGGTGGAGGTGTTTGATGTCGTTGGTCAAACAATTTTATCACTGAATGTATTGACGGTCAAGAGTTTTATCAACTAGAGCTTTGTTGGCAGAGGGATTCTAGCAGCAGAATAGTCGGCTGGCTAGGGAGCGCGATATTGGGGGTGCTGGTGAAGGGTTGAAGCCACTATATTTCTCGATGGAAGAGAGTTTCCTTCCATTGAATTTTAGTTGCTCAATAATTTAAACTTCCGTAATGTTTGTTGGATGAGAAGCTCAGCCGCTGTTTTTGCAGTTGGCTCAAGGGTTATGCCACCAACTTTTTGTTGGTCAAGGTTTCTAGACACCAGTTTTCTGGTTGGACCAAGTGCTAGCTCTGAGTTGGTGAAAAGTTATACACACATGGTTACTTTAGCTAATTATGGGTTTGAGCCATTACAAATAAGTCGGTCAATATGTTATTATTGTTGGTTAAAGGCTTGTCCCTTTACAGATTTGAGTTACTACTGTTTCTCGAGACTATCATGAAAAACTAAATGCAAACTTTAATAAAATTCAACTCACTAACATTCAAAACATCCCAAACAAAACATCAAACTACAATATATACAGAGGACAAATGGACCTAAGAAGTGATTGAGAAACAGCTGAAGTCTGGATCTTTACTTGGCTATGCTCTCACTACGGAAATGATTGGATCTAGGGTACCTGAAGGAATACCTTCCCATGGAGTGGGGATCATCAACTCCAATATCATCTGCAACAGCAATATGATGGGTCACTCACTCAGACATTGGTTTAAATAATGCACATACACCCCCATGAAGTGCACTGTGTGCTTAAGTTACCTCTTCCTGCACAACTACCTCCTCAATACCATTAGTCGGGTCCTCCGCAATAAGTGTTGTAGTACCTGGAACGCGACATCAGGGACATGAGAGTTTTTTCAAAAGAAAAACAATATTCAAGTCCCATTATCGTAACAGAAGAGGAGAAAGAATAATAAAATAACGAGACCAGCCAAGTTCTTGAGCTGCTGCTGTAATGATTACACTTGTTCAGTTAACCAATACGGGCTTGGGCTTCGGCACTTGACTCTTGTACCTAAAAACATCATTATGAACATAGTAACCATTCTCTTGTGGTGCCAGGAAAAATGACTGTGAACTTCCTTCCTACTTTGTCCCTCCAAGTTACACATACCTGAACAATTACCCCATCCTTGTTAAAGTATTGAGCATCTGCAGTTTTAAACTGTGCCGTAATATGTGGAGTTCAACTACAAGATTTTATGATTTATGTCCTGGTCAAAAGAAACATTTCAAGTCAGCTAATTGAGAATCACAACAATAAAACAGCAGAAGAAGGAAGTGAAAAGCATCAGCACTAATTAAGATATGTATAAACTGCAATATATCAAATATTGGTTGTCCTTCGAGCACTAATGATTGGCCTCATCACCGATAAGTTAACAACCAATAAACAGTCCCCAAAAATCAGCCATAGTACACAATGTTTCTTTCTTATTGCTAAACCAATGATAGTATATTTGGTTACTAGCTAATTATTAGACATGACAGTAAAGAGATAACAACACATGCAATTAAACATGGCTTCAGAATCCACCGATCCCAAAAGACCCAATCTAATGTTAAGTCACTATTCCACATGCATTTCAATCAGTAGTTGAGCTAACTTAGGTCTTATATTATTGTTCAACTCACACAATGCATCAACAGTAGTTAAATATGACGATTAGTCAAAAAAAATTCTTAAATATCCATTGCCCTCTATATTATTGTTCAACTTACACAACCAGTTTCAACACGTCCTTCACCAACACCAACACACACTTAGCTTACCAGTGATCAACATGTGGAGAAGCAGAAGATAGCTTACAATCACATGACTGCAAAATACGAAGACGAAACATTCAACCAAAGGTATAACTTGGACATACTATTTTTGTTCTGCACTAGGCACAAAACATGTGACAAGCATAGCATACTGTTATTAAGAGGAACTGACACTAAATGTAGTTGCAGAATATCCTACAACTACACCCTCAGTAGAATTTGTAAAACTTAAGAAGTTCTTGATGATGAAAGACAATTTTCTTATTAATGCTCTCAATTGATTACAAATAAGTATCTAAATGGAACTAGAATAGTTACAACTTTCTCTATTCTCTTTCCTAAGATATTTTCTAACACTCACTAAAAGAACCTCTCGAATTTTACATTTGAACTACTATTTATAGGGAAATCTATACAACTGTATATAAGATGCGAAGTATCGCAACTTATATTCGCAAATCTATTTCATGTTCACAAATCCTTCACACTTCTTCCGTGTTTCTTCTATTACCGCATTATCTTGCGATATTTTCCTCTTATGTTCGTAAACTAATATCTTGCGATATTCGGTACCTATATCTTGCCTCTTCTCATGTCAGTTCTGCGAAGAAGAAATGTCATGAGAATCATTATTCTCGTAAATTTAATATAGTTATCACCATCCGTTAGATTCGCAACACGTACTTTCTCTTTCATTTTGACACGTTTCTTTGTAACCGTTCTTCTCAACCGTTCACGTCTAATCGCATTAATGAGTTTCTATCTTCATCAAACTCTCTCTTCTTATATAAATACTATCTTTAATTCTTTTTTTTATTCGTTCATCCTGTTCATCTTCCTCATCACATCTTCTTATGCAATTTCTTCCCTCTTTTATATCTTTTCTTTTCTATTTTCTATCCTTCATATAATGGCTCCAAAGAAGAAATCTATAGAACAACTTAATGCAAAGTTTGCTGATAGAGACCTCGTTCTTTCTGAAATTGATGGTCACAATAATAAATCTTCTCTCTGTATGGAACTCTTTACTGATCTCCATTGGGATGATCGGAAAATTTTAGTTTCACGAGGTCAAATCCTCGCAGGTCTTCCTCTTCCTCTTTATGATGTCAATCTTCCTCTCTTCTATGAAATTATTTCCCACCCAAATTTCTCACGAGCCATTTATCAATTAACTGGTGATTGCATTCGTATTCTAGTTGAATTCTCAAATCGTGCTGTTTTTGGAAAATCTTTGTATCCAATCGAACGTAGGAAGCCTGTATTTAGAGATGTAGAGATTATTGCTGAGAACTACACGGTTGAGAATTTCTTTAAGAATTACACACTAATTCCTGCGAGGAGAGAAGATAAACGTTGGAGCGTTCGTCTTCATCGTAGATCTGACGTCGCAGAAGATGATCTTCTTATGCATGATATTGATTATGCTTCTGGGAACAATCATACTCCTCGTCGCTCTCATGATGAAGATTGGTACAACTATCCTCTTGCATTATCGGGCTCTTATATTTCTGGAATAGTAGACCTTCCTGCGAACCTTCGTGATCGTAACTATCAACCTTGGGTCTTTTCTTGGCCTAACAGAGATAAAGATGTATGTATCTTCATCCCTTATTTACTCTGTTATTTTTCTTCTTTTGCTAACCCTTTTGCAATATTTCCTAGGTGAATGAACTCAAAGAAAGTTATCTTAAAACTGGGAAATCCAGTACTCGTGAGGCTTTCAACTTATTTTCAAATGAGGTAAGAAACATTCTTATACATTTTAAACAATATATTGTTGCATCTGTTTCTTATCCTTATTTGAGTTTGTAGGTTCTCCCTGATATCCCTGAGGCTGTTATGAATGAGAACAAGAATCCAATCTCTTCTGAGGTGATAACTTCAAGACAAAGAACACTTCGTTCTGCGAAGAATACCCAAATTTCTGGTGACAAATAAAATGTTCTTCGCAAAGGAAAAAGGAAACTTGAGGATATTGTTTCTAAGGAGAATAAGAGGAAAAGAGTCCCAGTTAGTGCTTACTCCAATGTGAACTCCTCTAGCAAGAATATTAATGAAGAACAAAGTGATGAAAATGATAAGCTTTCTGAGAAGGATCTTAGTTCCAATTCTGATGCTATTTCTGATAGGGGTCATGATGAAGATGATGATGATGATGATGAAGAAGAAGATGAAGACTATAGCAATGCAGAAACTTTTGAGTCTGCAATGATTCAATTATCTGAGGATTTTCTCCACTCTTCTCGTGGATTAGGAAACTCTTCTACGAATTTCAAGATTCGTCTCTCCCGCTTCATTATACTCTTTGGGGAGTATGGTAAGTTCCTTTTATATCCCTTGTTTATTTCCCTTTTTCATTGATTTCTAATCCTTTTTATTTGCTTAGGTTGGGAGAGTCAGCTGCGCAGTTGCTTCAGACTGGGAAAGACGTCATAATATTGCTGAGAAGAAAACTTTAAATCGTTGTAAGAAGTTGGAGGTTGAGAATTTAAAACTTCGTCAGAAAATAGAGGATTTGAATATTGATAATGTGGAATTGAAATCCCGTTGTGAAGATGATCCAAAATCTGCGAGTATCGCATCTGGAAGTTTTTCTATTCTTGAGGAGAATAATCAATTGAAGCTTGAAAATACTTCTCTTCGTAATGATAAGAAGCAATTAGAAGGTAAGCTCGCGTATTTTGATTATTTTGACTTCGCAATTTGCTAATCAATTCCTTAATTTCTTCCCTTATTCTTTATTCACCTATCCTTTTGCTTTGTGGATGCCGCAGAAAACTATACGAAGATGAATAATGATCTGGAAGTTATTCTTGCCGCTCGTAACCAGAAGATTTCTGATTTAAAGTCTCAGTTTCAGATTTCTCAAAACAACCATAGCTTAAGTATCAAACGTTTCCGAGCTATGATGACTCGCAAGATTTGTGAAGACAACCAAATTCCTCTCAAAAAGTACCAGACGCTCCTTTCTAAAGAAATTCTTGAGGATACCCCGTATTTGGAAATTTCTGATAGTGAAGCTGAAGGTGATATCTCCGAAAAAGAAAAAGAAGATCACTTTGATGGGAATAAATCACCCGCAAAATAGCTTTATTCTTTTCTATATATCTGCTCCAGTTCTTTTCATATTGTATGTTTAAGTACAACATTTTCTTCTTTCCTGCACTTTTTAATCAATTTCTTTTTGAAACTTCATTAGTATTAATGTCTTAATTTTGTGATGATGAATTGATCTTTCTTTAATTGAGTGCTTTCCTTATTTTCATAATTTGATCATATGAAGATAAATAATATATCTTGAAGACCTAGCTTAGTATTCCTTTTCCCCTTATTATTATTCTTCAGATGATCAATCTTTGTTGTAAGTATTAGAATATCTGCCTCATTTTAAGTTGTGAAGTTACAATTTGTCGTGAAGTAAATAAGAAATCCTCCCCTTAAAATATAAGAAGTATAAAATCTGCGTGAAAAATTACAAAACATCCTTGAAAAAGTATAAGAAGTATGAATTATTCTTGAAGAAGCATAAGAAGTATGAAACATCCTTGAAGGAGTATACGAAGTATAAAACACCCTTGAAGAAGTATAAAAAGTATTCAATCCGTGAAGGAACATTCAATGTTTGAAGAAGTATTGAATCTCTGAAGAAGTATAAAAAGTATTGAATCTTTGAAGAAGTATAAGAAGTATTCATCCCTTGTAAAATTTAATGAATATGAAATATCCGTCTTTGATTGCGAACAAAATTGCCTCTATTCTTTATATATATTCTCGTAAAAAATTTCCAATAATATTGATGGAATTGATTTCATTAGTTGTTGTGGTCTTATCATGCCTTCCTAGGTAAAGGTCTTATTTTGCCACCTCTTTTGTAATAATATTTTTGCGATAATATGACGAGTCTGAATAGTCTTACGAATATACAACCTCGTGACATTATCGTCTTGCGATGAAATCGCAGGACGTTATCACACTTTCATGTAATAACCCATTGATCTCATCTTAACTTTATTGTATGTAATTCTGCGAATATGTGACATTTGCGTCTTATAGCACGTATCAGCTCCCTAATGGAGGGTGCTGCCCTTTATCTTCCCCTTGGTTGACCCTTCAAGGAAGCGTACATCGACCATACATGGTTAGCTCTTTCCATACGGTTCTGCCAACAATCATCTTTTGATCGCAACCTCTTATCCTTTTTGCCTATAGGGCTTATAGTTACGAGGTTGCACCCTATGGGGTATCTTTGGTCCAAGTGCATCATTTTCCAAGACTTGTCAAGAATGGAAGATGTGCTTCAAGCCCATCCGGAACTCTTGACTCAACCGTGTACCTCGGCGCCTTGATCATTTTCTGCACTTCTTGAGAAAGACAGTATGCCTTAGTCACCCAACCTATATCCTGGTACATCGCAAGATTAGATTGAGAATCCAAGGTGTCTAACCCGGATAGGTACCCCGCTTTTGGGTTGTACCCTGTAATGTCCATGTACTCATGTTCCTTGGTGGTGTTCCGGTTTCCCTGAGCCATGCTTATAGGTACCCCCTTATATGATGTACTTTAGGACTTTGCCTCTTACGAAATGTTGCTTCGCGAACTAGGGTGTACGCCATAAAGGTTTGCCTTTGTAAAATTTCTGCGGCTTTCTTTCTTTTTTTGAAAGCTAATCACAGTTTGCGGTCTTTTGTTCGCAAATATATTTTGCGTCTTTCTTTAATGAAAGCTAATCGCAATAAATTTTTTGTATTCGTAAAAATACCTCACAAATATTTCATGTTGCGAAATATCTCATTTCATTTTCTTGTTTTTCAAAATACATTTTATTATACGCTGTGAAGAAATATATTGATTACCTTTTTTATTCATTTTCTTTTCTTCGTAAATCATATCCACTCTCTATCATCGTAAATTTCTTGTATGCTCAATAAATGTAACTTCATTCCTTCATGCCTTAATCCTCAGGCATTAAACTTTCACTTCTCTTTGCATCCTTTGCTTTTCTTCTCCAACTTTCCTTCTCAACAGTTTTTCCTTCGCAAACTTCTACTTCAGTATCGTAACATTTCTTCCCTTCTTCCCAATCACCCTTGATAACTCCAATACCTTTAGGATGAGGAAATTTTATGCATTGATGAAAAGTTGAAGCTACGCCCAAAATACCGTGAAGCCAAGGTATCCCTATCAAAGCTTTGTACGGTGATTCAACATCAACAACGCAAAATAAGATTTCAGTTCGCATTCCTCCTAATGGAATTCGCATGCTTATTTCTCCTTTAGGTTTATTGGAAGTTCCATTAAAACCATAAATCATGTAAGTAGAAGGTATTAGATCTGCGTCCTTTCCCCCCATGATTTTGTAAGCAGGATAGAAGAGAATATTGACAAAATTTCCTGTATCAATTAAGATTCTATTAAGACTAAATGATTCTTCGTCTGTATCATCCTCATTTTCTTCCATATTCAGACAAATTTCCAATCTCACTACCAATGGATTATCATGTATTTCGCAACCTTCTGGAATTTTTGTGGCTTCAAAAGAGATTTCACGCTTCTGCCAATCTTCAAGTCGTGAAATTTTTGCGATGTTCATTATTTCTCTTCCTTCACCATCTCTCGCATATACCCTACTTAACACATTATCATGAAAATATTCTATGGTTTTATATGAGTGAACTATAGAATTGCAGAAAACATTTCTTGCTTTTGGTCCCACTTCAATGTGTAAGATTTCCTTTCCCTTTTCTTGTGTTGTATTCACCATGCGAGTGTCCACTGGGGATTGTGGTAATTGTTGCGGTTGTGCTTGCTTGAGTAATAAGTGATCCAGTTTGCCTTGATCAATCATTCGCAAGATAATCCTTTTAATATTATTGCAACTATTTGTAGAGTGTCCATGAAAATGATGGTACAAGAAAAATTCATGACTTCTTGGACCCATTGGTGGTTCCTTTCCCATGTTCCATGGAGTTGGTATATGCTCCATCAAGATAATTTCCTGCCATATCTTTTCTACACTTGTATTCAAAGGTGGCATCTTTATTTCTTCCCTTATCATTCTTTGACCTCCTTGACCATTGTTTTAATTTTGTCTATGATTCCCTTGTCCAAAATAATTATGTCTTTGTCCCCCATAATTTTCCTGCTGCTGATCTAATCTTGGAATCTGGTTATTTCCTCCTCGGCTATAGAAATTCCTTTCTCTATCATACTCTTCTTGATCTTTGCTACCCATTGCTACCATTTTTGGCTGGTTATTATTGTTTTTCTTCTCTTCTGATATCTGCGAAGATGTATGCGAAGTACCTGCTACGACATTGATTATTTTAGGAAGTAAGTTTGCTCATGTATCTTGTTTTTTGGTGTTTGTCACTGGATATGACTCCATATTGTTTTGCTTTTCCTCTAATGTAATGTATTCCTCTTGTAATTCTCGCAACTCTGTCATCATAATAGAATTCTTTCTTCTGAAAATTTGAACATATAGTTGCTCAGTTGCAAACATCGCATTTATGAAAGATAAAATTAGGTATCTCTCATCCACACGTCCTGCCATATCACTGCACATAGTTTTCCATCTTCTTACCAAATGCTTCAAACTTTCACCAACTCTTTGTTTTAAACCAAACACATCTTCAATACCAAGTCGTGAGGAATGATTCGTGATATATGCTCCTAAGAAAGTTGCTTGTAGATGATTAAATGACGTAATATTGTTCTTGGGAAGTCCTTCGAACCATTTTAGAGCTTCTCATGTTAAGCTTGATGCGAAGTACTTGTATAATACAGCATCGTGATTCTCCCACTGTAACATGCATCTGATATACGCTTTAATGTGTTGAATAGCACATGAAGTCCCGTCAAAGATACTTGTTAGTGTATGCAAATTGCGTTTTGGTGGAATCCCTCCTAATTGTACTTCTCTAGCAAAAGGAGTCCTCGCAGCTTCTTCTATTGCTTCATTTAATTGCCTTCTAGCTCATCCTCTTCTATTGTTTAGCATCCCTCTCATTTCCGCTAATTCTCGAAAGATCTGTTCATTTGCCTCAGAATTCTCATCCATTGGCCTCTTCAATGCAGCCTCTCTTCTTCTACTTTATTGCATCTCTTCTCTTGCGATTCTTCGCATTCTATCATATTCTTCATTAATGTTTTCATTTGCATGATTTTGCAAATATCTTCTTTCCAAATTGTCACAATTTTTTTGTTGCAGAGCATTTTGAAATTCTTGTTCTTCCATTTATGTTCTCCTCATCCTTCTCATATGAATATCAGGAATTTCTTCTTCTTCATCTCTTCTCCTTATATGATTTATCTCTCCTTGATCTGCCTGAATTCTGACTCGAAAATTTGGTTCATTTCTTGCTATTTCTATTCGTTGATTTCCAACTCTCCTCTGATTTCTATCATATTCAAGGTTTTGATTGTTGCGAGCTTGTTCACGTCTTCTTATCCCATCCTCATAATTATTTTGATGCACTGCTTGTTGTCTTTCAATTTATTCTCTAAGTTGTTGTTCTTCCTCTCGATCTTCTTCGCCATACTGATTATTTTCCCTTGGAAATGGTTTTGTTCGTAAATTCTCCACGTTTTGTTCGTGATTTGGTACTAAAATGAAGCGATTCTCTCGATTTCTTTCAACTTGATTATGTGCTTGTTCTTGCATAGCACTTTCACTATTAACTGTTGGCGAATTTTGTTCTTCTCTTTCTGGTCTAACATTTGATCTCACAATACTTTGAGATTTCCTCCTTTGTAACATCTCATTTTCCCTTCTTAATTCTTGATTTTGTCTTGTTAGATTGGCACGTTCTTCAGCTTCTAACCTTCGTTCTTCTTGAGATTCTTGTCTCAATATTTCTACTATCTCCATTTCTCTTTCACGAATGGTTCCTCCCATCAATCTCCCATTTTCTCTAATTTTTGGTTCTCTGTATGTTTCTGCTGGTGTATCAGTTCTCCAAGTGTGTATACTCACTCGATCATCATCTAATGTTTGTTGAGTTTGATTTCTTTGATTATTCCTTCTCCTACTAGGTTCTCCTGTTACGTTTGCTTCTCCACTTGCGAGTCTTGTACTTCTTCTTACTGCAGTCAATGGTTCTAATGTATTTCTTCTTCTAGCCATTTCAGATTTTCAAAACTCCTTAAAAATTTTGCTATTACAATTATGAAACATCCCTGTTTCTAGCGCCAATTATGTAGTTGCAGAATATCCTACAACTACATCCTCAGTAGAATTTGTAAAACTTAAGAAGTTCTTGATGATGAATGACAATTTTCTTATTAATGCTCTCAATTGATTATAAAGAAGTATCTAAATGGAACTAGAATAGTTACAACTTTCTCTATTCTCTTTCCTAAGATATTTTCTAACACTCACTAAAAGAACCTCTCGAATTTTACATTTGAACTACTATTTATAGGGAAATCTATACAACTGTATATAAGCTGCGAAGTATCGCAACTTATATTCGCAAATCTATTTCATGTTCGCAAATCCTTCACACTTCTTTCGTGTTTCTTCTATTATCGCATTATCTTGTGATATTTTCCTCTTATGTTCGTAAACTAATATCTTGCAATATTCGGTACCTACACTAAACAACTATTCTTGTTAACTACATTATCATGTAGTAATACCAAATTCTTAATAACCAATCACTCAACCAAAATTAGCAGGCCATATGCAATGACAGCAAAAAAAAAAAAATATCGACATCCATCTGCAAACCCGATTCATATCATTCACATACAAATCAAGAAGATAAGTCTCGGAAGCGAACAAACAATGGACACAGAAATAAATAAATAAAGCATGCCCGTTCAGAGTGCAAAACACATGAAATCAATTCTTTCAGGTCCTAACCTTGCTCCTAATCGAGAAAATTCCTGAGGGAGCAGAAGATGTTATGGGATGAAATGCATCAAGAATTCCTTCCATTGATTCCCTCAATCTGCAACAAAAATTGAAGATGTTATGAGGAATGTGTGATAAAAATTGAAAACAATATAGCTATTCATATTCAAAAGGAGGTTCTATATAGGCACAAGTGCAAGTTAGATGTAACTTTCTTAACCAAGTTCTTTTGAAAGGTATTTGTCATTAACCTGTATATCAGCTCAATGGTGTTAGTATAATCAAATCAAAACAGATTAGTAGATTACTATATTGTCGAATCTCTAATAACAAAAGGCTATTTGATACATCAATAAGAACGCTCATGTATAACATATAAGTGAGCTAGTACAGTTGGTAATATCCCCTACTTTTCTGCAATGTTGAGAAAGCAGGGAAGACTAAAGTCACTAAATTCTCAAACAACCTAACTTAAATGGTTTTATATTTGTATTCTTACTTCTGCATAACCAAGGTACAATATTTTAAGCTTAATGTTTTTGAATCAACGTGATTTTACTAAGTGTGAGATCCTAAAAATAGTCTATATTGGATTTCTACTATTTTGAATGAAATGTATTAAAATGGTTGTTCAGATGATTAAAATGAATCATCTAAAACATATTCTAATGTGATTTTGCACAGATAAATATATATAAGGATAATTAACATAAACACGCAATACTAATTCCAAAAATCTATACCGCGGTGTCAAGGAGGTCTGACAGAAACAACTTTCTAGACTGGAGTGCATCATGGCAATTTTCATTCTCTTCTCTTGTGCCCAATTTATAGGCCATGTCTGACAGCTTGTGAAAGAGAACCACAATGGACACACGTGCATAGAGCTATGTGTTGATAAATGCCTGGGAAATTAGCAACGCAATGTCAGAAATTTGTTAGCAATACTTGGACGAAATACAAGCTTGGAGTGAACGATCCAATTTTTACTTAACAATCCACATCTCTGGAAAGTTATTAATGGTTATGGCACAGGAGTTATGAAAAAGTATATAATGCGATTTCTCATTTTCTTGAACACGTAACAGCACTACCAATACCAAAGAGAAATTGCCAACTCCAACATCACCACCAATAGAACCACCAGTCCACCACCAACACCAACACACACTTAGCTTACCAGTGATCAATATGTGGAGGAGCAGAAGATAGCTTACAATCACATGACTACAAAATACGAAGACAAAACATTCAACCAAAGGTATAACTTGGACTGCAAAATACTCTTAGGGTGTGGAATGCTTCATAAAAGCTATCACCAGTAGACATTTTTCTCTACAAGATTGCCCAAATTCTCCTACAATTCAGATACATCTTTCACAAATCACAACAAATCCAGGGACTATAGAAATTAATCAAAAAAATTACGAGAAAATAAAAAGAGAAATGAGGAAATTGGCAATAATATGTAAAATTGAGAACAAAAATTAGGGTTCTGAGTAAGGTTTTGTAAATCGAAATTGCAGAGGATCCTAAATAGCCCATGACAACATAGACAAATAGTTTAACTTATGTTAGAAATTACAGAGGATCCTGAATCACTTTAAAAGTTGCGGGTTAAGAAACTTTCCCATAGATGACCAACACAAACAACACCTAAAGTCCATAACATCCATTGATATACATACACTAACTGCAACCAAGAATGCAAAGTCAAAAACCAGTTAGACACAACCATATCCCACTCCCTAAAGAGAAAAAAAAATCACAAAGGGGTATCCATAAACGCAATGTATAATTCTCATTACCTTTAAAGCTGGATATACATCCAAGAGCAGATTAGCCTTTCCAGAACTTGGTGACCTGTAAAGTAGTGTCATAAGTATCCAAATCAACAAACTTAAGAAAATTAATCAACTTTCACAAAATTTTAATGGAAAAGGAATATAAGGTGACGAGTCTTTATTTCATCGAACCACGACAAAAACATATAACGGACATAGTCGACCCAGAATTCGAGTCTTTCATTAATTGAACCACAACAAAAACATATTAAGTGGGATAAACGTACATAGTATACCCTGACTCATAAGTGAAAAACTAACTCTATTGGACACTAATTCTAAGCCTAACTGTGTACCAACACTTTTGTTATTATTACTATCCCAATACTGGCATGTTACATGACTATCCCAATACTGCAGAAACAAAAGATTTCCTCTAGATTCTAACACCTCAAAAACAAAAAGCAAATTCAAATTTAAAATTTTGTGGATAAATCATTTTCAATAACATGCAGTAGACTGCATATACCTATTATCTTTATCATCATCACCTGAAGTAGTCTCAATATTATGAGAAATCCAACTTCAACTGGTGTTACCAAGTACATTTACTTCTGAAATTTGAAAACAAAGAAAGACACAGCAACATCAGTGCAGAACAGAACAAAACCAGAGTAAATTAGAACCAAACGATTCAGTACTTCTTCAATTCAGACATCAAAAAGGTTCAATTTTAAGCATAAACATGAAAAATGATTCAATCTCTACACATAAAAAGAATAGAAAGATGTTAATTACCTTAGTTCCATCAATACCCATTTCTCATTCTCATTAGAACATTTCAATTAGGTCTAAAAGTTCAATTCTCAGAGAATGCTCCAACTCTAGAGATGAACAACCAGGACCTAAACAGAAAAACATAAACCAATAGAGAAACAGAATCAGAATAAAAATTAAAAATAGCAAAATTTTGATTTTAGAAAAGAGAACACCTAATCATTTTTGTAAATCCTGAGAGGAAGCATCAATTTCCTACGGAAAAATCAGAACTGAGTAATGGAAACAAAAACCCAGCTAAAATAAACAAACACAATCCAATTCAGAAAAACAAGCTCCGTAAATTATAAAAATTAAAACTCTATCATAGTTTATGAAAAAATCTTGCAAAATTTGTAAAACCCTAGATCCAAAAGAAATGGGTTAAGAAACAACTTCAACCGCCAACACGAATCTGCAAAACCGAAACCCCTAAATATCAGTGACGAGAAACAAATCTAGGTTATTTTTTACAGAAAATCTAAGCTTGAATCTATAATTTTAAGTACCAACTAAGAAATTAAAGTAAAACCAAAGAAAATTAGGGTTCTTACTGCAGCAAAATTTGGTTCTACTACACCTAAATATGAACTAATCAGGAATGGAATTCCTTTATTTTAATCTTACGGCCTTAGATCTGTTCTTCGTGGAGATCGATACCTTCACTTGTATCTTCAGATCGAGAAAAATAAGAAGATGGATTTAATATTTAAAAGTGTTAGTGATGGGAAACAGTCAAAAAGAGAATAGGTGCGGAGATTCAAGGGTTTTTCCATTTCCTCTCGAGTCTCGACGGGTAGAAGAAAAAGAAACAACAGAGTGAAAAGAGGATGAGAGAAGGAAGTGAGTAAATCTTATCTTTAGCGCCTTAGTCGAAAAAAAAAAACTTATCTTTAAGATTATCTTTTGGATTTTGGATGTGGTATAGGATATTTGGTCGGTATATAATCCTAGCATTTTTTAGGACGACTTAATCGGTATGCAAGTTCACAATCGATAGGTAATTTCCAGGACTTTTTTTTAATGGTCAAACTACCCTTTATAATTGGTAGATAATTTTACAATCGGAAGGTAATCCACAATCGGGAGTCAATTTAGTTTATTTAACTTCTAATAATGGTGTTTGTTGAAAATATCCAACAATTTAATTGGTCCATCAAGATTTGATGGTTAGCTTCTTGCCATGTGTCGAAAACAAAATTTATTGAACGACTCTGAGAGATATGTCTGATATCATTTTATAAAGGCTCGAAGCTTCGGAAAGAATGAGAAAGAATCGAAAAATGAGAATGAACCGGAAGATTACCTATTATGGAACTCAGCTTGCAAGATTACCATATACATACCCAATGTTCTCGTCCGAATGAGATTTGAAATGTCAAATATCAGATTGGATGGTTCCTGAGTGGATTCTGCAACCTATTATGGAACTCAGGTTGCAAGATTACCATATACAGACCCAATGTTCTCGTCAAGGTGAGGTCTGAGATGTCAAATATCATATTGGGTGATTCGGCAACACATTATGGAATATATCAGAATTGAACATAACAGGTTCGAAGATTACGATAGTTAGACCTGGGTTTCTCGTCCGGATGAACTGCATACAAAATATATAAGAATTGAACATCACGGGTTCAAATATTACTATAGTTGGACCTGAGTTTCTTTTTCGGATGAACTGAAGATGAAATATATATCAGAATTGAACATCGCGGGTTCAAAGATCACTAGAATAAGACCTGAGTTTCTGATTCGGATGAATTGAAGATAAAATATATCATAATTGAACATCCTGGGTTCAAAGATCATTAAAGTAAGACCTGAGTTTCTGATTCGGATGAACTAAAGATGAAATATATCAGAATTGAACATCACAGGTTCAAATATTACTAGAGTTAGACCTGGGTTTCTTTTTCGGATGAACTGAAGATGAAATATATCAGAATTGAACATCCCGCGTTCAAAGATCACCATAGTAAGACCTGAGTTTCTGATTCGGATGAACTGAAGATAAAATATATCAGAATTGAACATCCCGGGTTCAAAGTTCACTAGAGTAAGACTTGAGTTTCTGATTCGGATGAACTAAAGATGAAATATATCAGAATTGAACATCACAGGTTCAAATATTACTAGAGTTAGACCTGAGTTTCTTTTGCGGATGAACTGAAGATGAAATATATCATAAATGAACATGCCGGGTTCAAAGATCACTAGAGTAAGACTTGAGTTTCTTTTTCGGATGAACTGAAGATGAAATATATCAAAATGGAACATCACGGGTTCAAAGATTACTACAGTTACACCTGAGTTTCTCTTTCGGATGAACTGAAGATGAAATATATTTGAATTGAACATCACGAGTTCAAATATTACTAGAGTAAGACCCGAGTTTCTCTTTCGAACGAAAAGAAGACGAAATATATCAGAATTGAACATCACTGGTTCAAAGATTACTAGAGTTAGACATGAGTTTCTCTTTCGGATGAACAGAAGACGAAATATATCAAATTGAATATTACAGGTTCAAATATTAATAGAGTAAGACCCGAGTTTCTCTTTCGGATGAACAGAACACGAAATATATCAGAATTGAACATCACGGGTTCAAAGATTACTAGAGTTAGACACGACTTTCTCTTTCGGATGAACATAAGACGAAATATATCATAATTGAACATCACAGGTTCAAATATTACTAGAGTAAGACCCGAGTTTCTCTTTCGGATGAGCTGAACTCGAAATATATCATAATCAAACATCAGGGGTTCATAGATTACCAGAGTTAGACATGAGTTTCTCTTTCGGATGAACTATGGACGAAATATATCAGAATTGAACAACACTGGTTCGAAGATTACCAGAGTTAGACCTGAGTTTCTCTGTCGGATGATATGTGAAAATGACCATATTACCCTTATCGGAAATAGGTGCAATAAATATTATGGAGACTGTGAAAATGACCAAAAGTACCCTTATTGAAAATAAATATAGTGAATATTACATGTTGTGAAAATGACCATATTACCCTTATTGGAAAAAGTGCTATAAATATTATGGAGACTTTGAAAATGGCCAAACTACCCTTATCAGAAATAAGTAAAAAGTAATTCTTACAAACTATGAAAATGAACATATTACCCTTATTGGAAAACAGTGCAATAAATATTATGGAGACTGTGAAAATGACCATACTACCCTTATCAGAAATAAGTAAAGTAATTCTTACAGAATATGAAAATAACCATATTACCCTTATTGGAAAAAGTGCAATAAACATTATGGAGATGGTGAAAATGACCATACTACCCTAATCGGAAATAAGTAAAGTAATTCTTACAGAATGTGAAAATGACCATATTACCCTTATAGGAAAAAAGTGCAATAAATATTATGGAGACGGTGAAAATGACCATACTACCCTTATTAGAAATAAGTAAAGTAATTCTTACAAACTATGAAAATGACCATATTTCCCTTATTGAAAAAAGTGCAAAAAATATTATGGAGACTGAATGACCATACTACCCTTATCAGAAATAAGTAACGTAATTCTTACATAATATGAAAATGACCATATTATCCTTATAGGAAAAAAGTGCAATAAATATTATGGAGACGGTGAAAATGACCATACTACCCTTATCAGAAATAAGTAAAGTAATTCTTAAAGAATATGAAAATGACCATATTACCCTTATTGGAAAAAGTGCAATAAATATTATGGAGACGGTGAAAATGACCATACTACCCTAATTTGTCCAAGTCAAATGTCCTACAAAGTCATGACTTGTTGACTTGGTCTTGATCCTTTTTATAATATTAAGAAAATTAAAAAATAGAATAAAAATAAATTTTGATATTTAGAAATTAAATAAAATTGTTATTTTGTATAACTGTTGCGAAAGTAGTGACAACCAAAATTCTAAGAGTGATTAATTCGGGGTTGTTTTAGATGTGTTGGAATTTTTAGGTGGAAATATCATTTTAGATTATAATTGTGATTGTCTGGATAATTGTCAACTAATATAATTGTGACTAGTAAAAAAGTTAAATATTCAGATTCATTATCACGATTACAAAATTTAGCAACAGTTATAATTGTTGCAGGACTTATCACAAGTATATCGTTGACTTGAAAAATAAAGCGTGACGAGTTACAACTTTGTGATAAAATCCTGGTTTTGGTGTAGTGAAAGTAAGGTGATGCATTTATATCATCTAGATTCTCTAGTGATAAACTTGCCAAGACAAATTTTGTTTCAAAAGATGAAACTTTTCAATTGATATGATGCTCTAGCGATAAACTCGCCAAGACAAAGTGTATCATCTTTGCGTACTTATTTAATAAACCACGAAACTTGGCAGTTATCATATCCTGGTGGCTGAAAGCTACTAACCACACCAACAAACTAATGTCTTGGTACAAGTGTCTACCAAAAGATTGAATTGGTGGCTACACATAGTGTCTTGAAGTATTTACCTTCTAGTGTACTTTGTAGTTGTTAAACTCTCGTGGCTGAAAGATACTAACAACACCAATAATTTGATGGTTGGTTGAGGTGTCTACCAACAGGTTATTTCGTGGGTAAGATGAGTGGCAAAATATATGTACCTTTTAGGGTACGGTTTGGTTGCCCAAACATGATGGTTGGAGGCTAATAACAACACATACGATATTTAGGTTGTTTAGTTGTTCATGCTAAAGCCTTCCACCCACTATCGTTGCTGAAAAACTGGTGGTTAGGCATTTCCGCCAACCATAGTTGTTTTTAGTTACAAATAATTGTTGCTGAAGAATTCCACCAACTGTAGTTAGTAAGAAAATAGTCGCTAAAGCCAAGTTTTCTTGTAGTGTCTAGATTCTGCTCGAATCTTGTTTGATCGTGGAAAATTCCTTGAAGCTATTGAAAGGTATCCTTATTGTGTTAGCAACATTTCTAAGTTCAATTTAGATATGCTTACTTCTTGCTTGGTTAATTTTAATGGGTCAATGCCAACTCTAATGAGTGATCATGATGGGAAGTATGTTAATGAGCTTATTTGTAATCATGGGTACTAGTCAACTTTGATATTTAGTGAAACAATTCCTGGTATACTAACCCAAGGTGGTGTTGTTGGTACTTCTTGGATGTTGTTTGTTCAATTGACTGATAGAGTAGCTTGGAATTTACATTACGGCGGAGATGATTTTCTTATGCAACTTCAAATGGGTAGGTTGAGTTACTATTCTTTAGTTGCTAAGTGTCTCTTCGTTATTTCCCATTTTACTCGCGGTGTATTTGATCGTGGTAAAATGTTTAAAGTGAGTAGAAGGTATTCCGGCTATGTTACGTGTAGTTCAAAATTATTCTCGGATACCTTTGCTTCTTGTGTGTTTGTTATTCGTGGAAGTTCTATTTATGAGTTCATTTTGGGACTCGGGTTAGTTGGGTACCATACAAAATTGCTATTTGAGTATTCACAGATGTTTTTGTTTGTCCAAAATGGTGATAGTAGTGATGCTAATATGCTGGCTAATAAAACAAAGCTGGGCAGTGCTCACATGGATAAATTCATCTACAGCAAGTCTAGGAATGAATGGAGTTTACATGGTCAGGAACCCCTTGAAAGGATAGTGGGAATCAAAAAGATGCTTGTAAAAGCAAAGGGTAAATGTTTAAAATGGTTTTTCACTATAATACTTGGATCTCCCAACCTTATCATTTGTGGCAGTAGTGCATGGAATTTCAAGGGTGATATAGATTCTCTAAGTTTACAGCTGGGATATTGTTCACTGAAAATACCAGATAGTGTAAGGGGGAGTTGGAGTAGTGAAGAAGGTTTATATTGTGGCCTGAAGTGTGTGGGAAGGGTATTCGATCGAGGAAGGTTGTTAGGAATTGGTTATGGGTTGGTCCATATGGTTGCAAATGGTTATGCAGTGGATGCAGCCATAATTTTTGTGAAAACTCCTCGAAGATGTAACCCATTCCTTGTTGAGATAGCAAAGTTGATGATTACAGCAAAATATATTGTTCCTTGTCAGCTTTTGGAAGTAAAAGGAGTGGATTATCTACATCATTCCGTCGCAGACAAGTTCAAGAGTAATGAGTCTAGTTTAAGGAATATGAGAAATTATCATAGGTTATGTCAAATGCTTCTCACTACTGTTGCTCATCAGCTGTTGGAGCCATGTGATGATGGCAGAGTCTGTTGCACTGAACATGGGGATTTTGCACGAATACTTTTAATGGAAAGTATAAGTTTAAGCGTGCTTCCTCTGCAAATTATGTATGTTCATATTTTGAGCTTGGATTGTCCAGTACCTTAGCAGAAGTTCTATAAAACCATTTCAGTTCAAGTTATAGAAGTGTTTATTGCGCTCCCTACATTCTTGTTGCTATCTTCCGAGGAGTTCCAATGGAGAGTGGGAATGCAAAACAAGCTCAGAGAAGCTGAATGGAACGAACAGGCCCTCACATCAGGTATACAATTAGAGGTTATCTTTTCCTCTTCAGGCCCAAGGATTACTAATCAGTTGTTGCAGGGGGCATTTTGTAGCTTACAGGAATTCTCTATACTTTTTGCAATTTCAACTTCTAGTTCAGTTGAATATCACATCACTAGAGTTAGTATATCCAAGTTTGACGAGGTGAGAGTAATTCGGGTCACTGCAATCTTACATATGAGTTCTGCTGGAGGTAACTGCAGTTTATACTTGATATTGTTAAAGGACCACAACCTTATGATCAAAATCTTCAGGTAGCGGAAGACCAATTCGATTAAGAAAAGTACGAAACTTTATCTACATATCAGCAGTGGAGAAGTGGACATTAAGATACTGTTTCATGCCTCAACTGGAAGTAGCGAAGAACCTCTTACGCTGAAAGCTACAAGGTCTGTTTCACCTTGGTGTGGGACTACTTCTTATAACCATTATACTTTACTGAGTGTTGTTAGAGGAGCTATGGAAAGTGTGGTCTATCGCTATTGGCTACAACTCTATGTGCCAGTTTTATTGTCGTTGTAGAACAACTTCTATCATAATTTTAGATCGTCAGAAATTCATGTAAGAGAAGTAGTAGTACATGCCATGACTGTTGAAGCTGCAGGTTCATGGAGGATGGGCAGTGTTGGCTGGATTGATCATATTCAGGTTGTAAACCAACTGGTGGAACAGGAGTGGAGGCCAACTAAGCTCAGGTGGCAGTTATATGTTGTACCTGCTCAGCGTGACAACCTAGCATTTGCCAAAGGAAGTTCTCACGCCTTAATTGGGAAAGTTATAAATGTCAGGCTTATATCAGTCTTTCAGAGCATTACATCTGGGTGGAATTATTATACTAGTTGGCATTTTTTTTCTTAGTGCTGGTGTGACCAGGATCGAGACTATTATTTTTGAGCAGCTAACAAGCTTGCTTCCCTTGTTGCAATCACTTGTTGGGTTTCTTAGTTCGACACAAATGGCCTTCCAAGGAAAAGTTACTCTTATGTGCGGAAATTGGAAGTAATGGCAAGTTACAATTGTACACACATGTCCAGTCTGCTCACGAACAATGATGAGGTAGGTGTGAGTAGTATTGTGAAGCAAATAGATGTGACCATGCATGACATAGTTCTACTGAGAAGCGGCTGATATCTGTTCTTCATGGAGTTGTTGGAAAAGCCTTGTACCTTAATCCTCCATCCTTGAGGGCAAGGAAAATTTGAAGGGGTGAGAATTTGTCATGTCCCGGGTATGGGCTGACCACTTACTAAGGGCAGATGGTGTGTTATTTAGCAAGGAGCGTAGGAGTCACATGATTAGCACATGCCAGTGCAATAGTTCATTTCTCCTTATAGGCTTTGAACTCTTGTAATTGAATCTTATCGAAATATAGAAATTGTGTTTATGTTCTTCTTCCTCTTTTGGGGTTTTACCCTTCAATCTCACAGTGTAGATCATGTAGATTGAGCCTGATTACTTATTTATAGTGTAGATCACTACATAGAATTCATTCATCTTCTTTAGTGTAGACTCGTCTCTTTCTTCTTCTCTATAGTGGGTTTTGTCGTTTGGGTTATGCTCATCACCGGATGGTTAGCAAGAGGTGCTAATCAATTTGATTAACATTGAACCAAAGGTATGGATTTCAACCCAATTTAATTTATGAATTTGATTGTAGTGTTTCTCGATTAAAATAGTTTATGAAGTTAGTAATATGTTGATGTTTTATTGATGCATGTTGTACGAATTTTGATTTTGATTTTGCATGGTAGTTGGTATGTTAGGGTTTTAGGGTTATATGAACCATGGGAGTAATTTTGAAATTTATTAGAATTGTTCTTGATATTTTGATCAAAATGTTAACGATTCAGAATTGCAAACAATGGTAATGGAGATTGAAAATACTAATTTGTGCACAACATAATGATTTTTGAAATTTTAGTTTCGTGGTTGATGAAATTTAAAATTATTGTTGTTGTTTGTGGTGATTGTTAATGATATTTGTAGTGATTGTGAATCATATTGTAATTTTTTTTTATTTGAATTGATCTTGTTATTGATTTTTAACAGCAAACACCAAAATGGGAGTTATTATTATGATTATTATGTTGGGATGAATGAATTATTAGTGATTTATAATGCTTGTCTAAATTTAGTTGGATGTAAATGAAAGAACTGATAATGGTTTACAATGTAATGGTTGGTTGCTTTTTGAACTTATAAGTTTTGTTGAAAATTTTATAGAATGAATGGAGAAAGGGAGTAATCCATGTTTTGGTTGTTTTAATTGTAGTGAATTTCCATGTCTACCCGAGAGATTTTGTCTAGAAGAAGGTCATGTGAGCAAGGTAAGTTTGACACCTGATGCCCCGGATCGGGGTTTGCAATTTAAAACTAATTGTTGTGTGGTGAAGAAATTTTATGACATTGTTGTGCTTGATAATCCCCAAGCATTTGATGTATTACAAAAATGTGGTTTTTCTTTGGTGTTTGCATTGGATTTATCAAATGTCGATTGTAAATTAACCGAAGCACTTATGGAGAGATGGTGGAAGAAAACTAGGTCTTTTCATTTCCCCGAGTTCGAGTTAGGCATCACACCATTAGATTTTGTGAGGCTCACTTGTATTCCAATAGGTGGCTGACGAATTTTGCCAAAAATACCTCCCGGTTTGAAGAAGCCAGATTATGAAGCTTATGATAGCACGTTGCTTGCTTGTGTGAAGGAAAACCGGGATGCAAGAGCACTTGCGTCCGAGCAAGAGATTAGAGAAGTTGGTAAGGGTGGTAAAGTTGGTAGGTGGGATTCTTGTGCTAGTGCCATCCCAATTAGTTTTCTTGCACACTACATTAATAGTAGGGAATGCCAAAACAATAGGCTTGTATGGGAAGAATTGACAAGGATATTTTTATTATGGTGCATTGGTAGATTTCTAATAGGGAACACCACGACCATAGTACAAAAAGGATTGTTAGAACTGTTGAGGAATCTTGATAATGTGGGGAAATATGATTGAGGTAGCGCATCATTAGGAAATTTGTATGACTGCCTAATGGACCTCTTTTGACAAATGGACCTCTTTAGGAGGAATTGTTGAACAAGTTATTCGAGCAACAAGCGTTTATCAGTGAAAGTAAAAGAGTTGTTAAGGAGCATATAAGAAAGTACTGCCTTCGTGAGAGCTCTTCTTCTTCCGGTTTTACCATGGGCGGGACATCGACTTGTAGAAGTTCACCCCAATTCCCAGAGGAACAGACATTAAACGGCACGTTTTCTCAACAACAAAGTGTTGCATCAACTTCCCAACCATCACGTATGTATAATATCGAAGAATGTTACTTGCCCGGTGAACCAACGACAGACCCTTATGCAAGTATGAATATTAATTTGGGTGGTCTTGAAGATGTTCCGGCGGGTATGAATCTTGAAATTGGTCTGTCTTTGGATGGGACTTTTGATATGGTACTAGATACCCCATGTAATTCATGAGGTTGGAGTGATACAATCAGTTTGTTGAAACTAGTATGTTTGTACGTTAAAGAAAAAACTTTATATAGTTGTAGTTTTCTTCTTTGCCATCTTTAGTTTAATGTTGACTAGACATTTTTGGAAATTTTGGTATCTGTATAATAACCTTGTGGTAGGTCTTTAGTTGTTCTTGTGTGCGGTTGTGGCCACTGATTTCTTCACAACTGGCAATCAATCTAATTATTTAAATAGTGTTTGCAGGGTATCCAACACAATACTGTACTCAATAATGCAGACATGTTATATTGAATTGGAAATTCAAAGTACTCTGATTGTTGTCGTTTACCCAATAAAAGTGTTGGATGTCCGCGTTTTCGGGTTTCAACGTCTTTTTAATTCTTTGTTGTCGCTTACCCAATAAAAGTGTTGGCTCACCGCGTTTTTAGGGTTTCAACGTATCTTTTATTCTCAATGATTTCTTTAATAGTTTTTGCAGGGTATCCAACAGAATATGGAAATCAATAATTCATATTCGCTTTGTTGATTTTGCATAAGAACCAAAAAAAATATTTGTCGGTTAACGAATTAAAGTGTTGGCTCTCCGTGTTACAAGTATAGGTATGTCTCCTTCAGCCTTTATAGCTTGTCCGTACTCATAAAATAAGGTAGTTATTTATTATTATTTTTAGTTTCCCCAACAAAAGTAATGGTTTAAAATATAAGTAATATTTTTCTCATTAATCGCTCTAGCATTAAAAAGAATAATTCAATTTCAAACTAATGACCGTTGTTTCCTTGTTGTTGTGTGTATATAAAGTGGATACCCTCATAAGTATCATACACTACTACCTTAATAAATAGAAGAAAAATAAATCTTCAATGTTAGTTTTTTTCATTTGAAGATGTCAACTCCATCATCATCAACCATCGAAAACATACAGAGACGATGCAAGCGAACCACCAAATCAATAGCCGAAATGGACGCAGAGATACAGAAAAGAAGCAAACCTACAGTTTCAGACGCAACTTCTTCTTTATCACCTAACAAATGCCATCCTCAAACTTATGAGAGCATCAATTCGCCAGAGGCTATAAAAAAACGGGAAGAGGAAATGGCATCGAAGAAACGCGGTCAAGACCAATTCCACCTATGAGAAAGAATGAAGCAGGTTGAGGAAGAGACGGAATGGGTAAGAAATTTTTTTCATAGTCAGAGATCTTCCGGAAGAACAGAAACACGAGAATCTGTTTTGGGGCCTGGTAAGGGATGGTCCTTTCGTACCAAGGTCGGGCGATAACCGGAAGAAACCACGGTTTAATTATGAATCTTCCCACGTCTGTGGCAGATTCGTTCATGTTAGGAAATTGTGCACCCAGTATAATGAGTTTCTCAAAAGGCACAGAGATGACCGGTTTGTGGCCCAGGAGGCTTATACCAACTGGAGAAAAGAACCGTTTTACCATTTTGAGGCTGCCCTTATTTTTCAAGATCGCGAAAAAAAAAGATATATATGATTGTATGTTTTTTATATTAAAACAGCGTCGTACTTTATTATTGTTCTTGTTTAAAAACCTCACCGAAGCTATAAGTTGTGATCCTCCAAAAATAGCTAGGTCGGGCTAATCAGTTTAAGAGATTAGTTTTTTTATTTAAGTCTTTAACGAGTATCTCTATTATAAGAGTTTTCTTTATGGTTATGTCTTTTCCCTTATCATTGCTTTGTATTTTGTCGGAAGCCACTCTATTTTAAATATTTTATATTTTTTCCTATTACAGTTGTGGTCCACCTATTATGTGAGTTTCATATCATGTCTATATTAATTGAACGCTATGTGGGGTGTCGGTCACCACTGTGTCCTTCTAATAATTTAAAAAGAAGTTGTATTCTGAATTACTAATAAGTTGCGAGTTAGGGACGAGTTTTTGATTCAAATTGGGAATGAAAGCACTTGGTATTCTGGGAAACGTATCCGAGACCGCGTTAGCACGCTAAGATGTATTCTTAGTCATTTTTAGGGAGTATCGAGTTCTTGTAATGGGTAATCGGGCTCGGGGGATGGCCATGTATGAAGCGGAACAAGGGATGCCTTTCTAACATTTCGTGGCGAATTATTTTTTTGGCACTCACATTTAAAAGAGCATCTTGTTCTCGTATGGTGTGTATGATCTTTTGTGTTATTAGTTATGTTAGTTTTTAAATGGGAGAAGAGGTAATGATTATGATGTGTTTGGTTTTCTTACTTATTGCAATGACGTAATTGACACAATTTTAAATGAAGACTTCCATTGTAAATATCGAAGTAGACTATAAAAACATAATTCAAACCCTAACTCACTTTCATAGGAATCATGGTTACACTTAGCACGTGCAACAAGCCGTTAAACCCCGGGGTTTCCCCTGAGGACGAGTTTGGTCTCGTGAGGGTTTTTAACGTATTAACCCACAAAATCTACATAAACATTAATTATTATTTTTGTCTTCACAGGAAGAAGCATAGGAATTTCCCGGCGTTTCATACTCTGGGATGTTGGATGCCATGAAATAATAACAGTCATCGTATGTAAATGCTTCACCTTTCTCCTCTAAATATCCCGCTTTAATGAGGTCGTGATATAACATCACAATGACTTAATATTATTGTTGTAATTTGAAATCAATCAGTTTAGATTTGGAGGAAAGAAATTATAAGATACTTACAAATTATTGGGATGACATGGTAATGCGGCCGTGGCGGGTAAACCGTTGTTGAATAGCTATAAAATCGCAAATGCCTTTTTGGATAATCTGGTACCTATCATGAATTTCTTGAAGACTTCTTCTCTTTGGATTCCCATAATCTCGCCTATATTGGTTGTATATTTTTGCCCAAAAGGTTTCTGGTTCTGGCATTACGGGAGAGAGATTTGCTATTCGATATTCTTTGTACCATGTTTTGGTTATTTGAAAATCTTCAATTGAGTCAAATGATCCCATTGTTCGGTTCGTACAAAGAGTTATGAGAGGTGTTGTTTGGAAAGGTGTATGAAAATAGATGTTTGTTGTAAAGAGTAATAATGTGATAAAGTTCCTTAAATTTTTCTAGGATACCAACCACTGGTGTGTGTGGAGGTACTTTTGGTAAACCCTGCTTTTATAGGATCCAAATTAGTGTTAAAATGGTTAAAACACATCCCTGATTATTGTTGAGAAAAACTCTTTTGCTTTTCACCGACACCACTAGCTTTTTTCAAAAAAAATATCATGTTCACAAATGCCATGTACTATTTAAAACACATGTTTAAAACACCTCTTAGAACGACCCTTGGTTGTGTGAAACCAATATGTATATATATGTTGTCAGAAACAAGAGTCGCAAACACAAGAAAATTATGCAGATGATTTGATAACCCAAAATAATGCATGTGTAATTTAGACAATCCAGGGTGGAAATTTAACTAGGGAAAATAATTCGCACACTTCTCAAATAATTTACCACCCACGACTATCAACAAACCAGCCTTATTATAATCACCCAACTAGTTTCCAAAAGTCATTGACTATTAACTAGGGACACGTACTATTTATATAGCGCCCCTTACTGTTTTTCGTAAACCACTACATCTCATTGACAGAACATCGCGACTTCCCAAAATATCTAAAGTCTAGAAAAAATTCTAGTTTGTGTGGTTAAACCAAACACATGGGGTTGCAGTGTAACATTTATTACAAAAGATAATGGTAATAGTAAAAATTTATTCGATGTAAACACCTTATTCCCTAAATAAAAGTAACTTACTAATTTGGAAATTCCACCAACGTTCAAAAACACCCATAACTACGAACAAAACACCTTTTATTCAATTCACCCAATCTTTTTCCAAAAGCCATGGACACTAACTATTTCTCTATCTAGCCTAACTATTTATCGAAATCTGTTTGTCTCGAGAGGAAATGTGTTTTAGCGTGGGATTTGTACTCTGCACTAGAATACCACTAAATATATTTGTGGTGAGGTCGGTAACACACTTTATGTCAGTCTTCTTTTTTTCACGCATTTTTACTATATAAGCCAACAAACTCACTCATTCCTCTCCGTTAATTAGGAAGACAATCAAATTTATATTATGTACGTAATTATAGAATGCGCTTTAGTAATGAAGAATATTTGGGGGTTGTGGGTGCATGGATTTCAGTTACAAATCAAGGTCCAATGGGAGAATGTGAAAATGAACAATCAGCTTTTTGGCGCCGTGTTTTTCAGTCATTCAAAGATATTACCGCAAACGAAAATGGGAGAACAAAGATGTCGTGAAAAAAAAGATATGCTTTGATCACGTCCGAAATTGAAACTTTTGTCACATTCTTGCTGGATGTTAACATTTGTCATCCTCAATGGTCATATGAGGCTCGCGTAAGTAAACATATCACCGTAATTATTACCTCTAAATAATCATACAATGTCAATAATAATTCTTTTTATGTTTTTATTTTCATACAGAAAACAAAGGCTCGCATTGAATTTCAGGCAGAATCAAAGAACCCTTTTAAATTTGATCAATTGTATGAGCTCTTAAAGGACGTAGTCCCGACATACAATATAGAGTGAATACATCTGTGTAATCGCCCGTTATGGAAACATATGTATGACTTTGTTGTTTTCATGATCAATAAATTTATTTAATTTACCAGTAATCACCGTATTTTTTGTTTTTAATAACAACCACCAAAGTTTACAATCGCCCTGATTCTCTTGTTTTCAAAAAAACACAGGCACCATTCGTTATTATGATGGTTGTTGGTTGTGGTAGATTGTAAAATTTAATTTTTGGTTAATTCATCTTATCTATAAAAGATATGACCCCAAAAATTAATGTTCCATTCATGCCAAATAAAACCAAACGCATGGGAGGATATGAAAAAAACAGTGAGATGAGGTACGAACGAAAAAAATAATAATAAAGTTATTCGATATAATATAATATTGTGGATCGAGACCAAGAAAATCACTATAAATACCTTCATTCCCCACCCAAAAATAAATAACACGGATTACAAACCATCTTCGTTCATATATCCTTTCAATAATTTTTGGGTACATAGTTTGGTTGGTTATGGCGATCAAATTCACAACCGAAGAAGATAATCTATAATCCAATCATGGAGTAATGTCTTTGTGGCAGAAAACGTTACGCAAAATCAGGTTTTCGGAGTTAACCTATGGGATTTGGTAGTTCAGCATCTAATAGTTAGAAACGTAAATCCAAACCAGAGAACTGCTCGGGTCTTACAGAACCGAGTCACCACGATTAAGAAAAATGTGAAACAATACTTGCGATTTGTGGTACCCCTATACCAAAACTTACCTAGCGGATGGAATATGGATGACTGTGTAAGTGGTTTTTTAATTTCGTAACCAAGTTTTTTGAAAAAACATTTAAATGCAAAACTAATAATTTTTGGTTTGTTTAATGAAGGAAAATCATGCGAAACATACATATTCTGAGGCCACCAACTGACAATTCGGATTCTATGAGTGTTATTTACTGCTCAAACAAAGGACATCTGAGTTCAATCCGGATGAAATATGCCATGAACTAGATGGAACTAGCGACGTGGATGATTAATTCCACTCCTACAAGAGTTAAGGTTTTGTTGGTAAACCTCTTGTAAACCATCCCGAGACCCGACTCGGCCAAAAGGGACACCTTTTGGTTTAAAGGACTGTTACACCGTTTAATAACAGTTGTCATTGGTTATTATATTGGATAAAGGAACTATCTTCTATTGTTGTTTCAAATTAATGAATTAAGTTCAATGTTTTTTAGTACACTGGACATAATACCATACGTTCAACTTTCGCATTTAATTTTTATTTGATACTAACGAAGAACATTAATATGTTATTGAATGAGTTAGGCTTACCATTCTTTTATCCATACACGTACCAATATTTTCCCTTTCTAAAATTAATAAAAAACCCGCGCATATGATGGTTAACCTACCTCAGACTCACCTGGGTACTGAACCAATAATCCTTGACTACACCACAAACGATTACGAGGAGTGCACGATTTAGATAAACATAGGGTAAATTTTGTCGGAGGGTGTAACGGGGTGTAACACTAAAAAGGTCAAATAAAAAAAAATTGTTAGAGAACAGCTCGGTCAAACTCGCATGTGTTGCTATCTCAAGCATGTTTGTCAATCTTAGTGATCAAAACTATAAAGTCTTGATTTCTAGTCTACTATAGCTAAGGTCTCGGACTAGGATAGAAAGTGTAGTTGAGCTCAAGAACTCGATGGCGATCATCATACAAGATGAATGACTACTCAAGGAACCAGTGTATCTTCATCGACTAAAAGGTATGTGGATACTTGAACTTATCTATCACTCAAAAGTCTATCTACTCTATCTCCTATCTTGAGACAAAAGTCGCTTTACTATATAGACTAAGAATATGCACATGTGACATTTCGAGCTGAGTATATCTCGCTTATCTATTTCTCGAAATGGGTGTTGGTAAAGCTTTCGCTTTAGCCAAGTTTATCTTTGCCTAGTGACGAAAGTCATGTTATGTTTCAATCACTTTGGAAATTGCTCTAACGAAAACTAGTTTGTGAATAACAACTATATGATGTCCTCTGAGAATATTTCAATGATTGAAATGAGATTTTAGACTATATAACCATTGTGGGATATAAACATTGTTGTGGGAACACATATATATATATATATATATAAGTCTTTAACGCTTGAACCGAAGTTTGCGAACTTTGTTGATCAAGTAGAACCGGAACGTGAGCAGCAACTCAGTCCGCGAACCCAGTCCGCAAACTGATGGAAGTTCTCATCCCGAAATTTTTTGCTGGAGTTTATTAACTTCAACCGGTTAGATTGAGTCCGCAAACTCAAGAGGTTATGTCTTCGTGAACTTATCTTAAATTACTAAGGAATGCTTTTGAAAACCGTGGCTTTATAGTTCATGAAATGATTCGAGTGAATCACATCGTTTTTGATTCAATTATGTCTCTTGTAATACTTGAGATCTCATAGAAATTAAACAACTCTCTAACTAGATCATTTGAGTCATTTGGACTAGTTATGGTGAAGAAGAATATGGTTGATATGAAATTTATTATTTGGATAACCATTTGGTTGACTAATATTGAACCAACCATTGTACACGTTTGAGTACGGTTACACGAACTCAAAACGTCAAGTACATGTGTGTATGGCAAGCTAAGTTTTCGATCTAACGGTCGAGAGATATTAGCTTGTATCTAATCAGGTTTTCATCTAACAGTGAATATTTAATGCTTTCTTACTAAGCTAACATTGATTGCAAACCCTGATTTGAAAGACTATATAAGGGAGAACTCTAGAAACTGGGAAACCTAATCCCCGCACATCTTGTGTGATACTAGTTTGCTAAATCTAGAGTCGATTCTCCTTTAACCTTTGGTTTTCTTCTTCTAAAACCAGGTTAACAACTTAAATACTTCATTGGGATTGTGAAGCCAGACCGATACTACTTTTCTTGTAGTTGTGTGATCCAATCTTGTTGTTTATATCGTACGAGTACAATTGTAATAATTGGCTTGAGATTACTATCTCCGATAGGCAAGATAAAAGTAGTCACAAACATCTTCGTCTTATTATTTGTGATTCCTCAATAATCTTCTTCGCTGCGTCGATTAAGTTTATTGTGAGGTGATTGATAAACTGAGCTATTCTTCGGGAATATAAGTCTGGTTTTATCGATTGGTTCCTGTTCACCTTGATTTATCAAAAGACTAGGTTTATTCGTGGGAGACGAATTTATCTATTACCTGTAGACTTTTCTGTGTGAGACATATTTGTTTACTAAAGTCTTCGACTTTGGGTCATAGAAACTCTTGGTTTTGGGTGAGATCAGCTAAGGGAATCAAGTGCGCAGTATCCTACTAGGATCAGAGGCGTAGGAGCATAATTGTACCTTGGATTAGTGTGAGATTGGTTGGGGTTCAACTACAGTCCAGACCGAAGTTAATTTGGAGTAGGCTAGTGTATGTTGCGGCTTAATATAGTGTACATTTAATCTAGACTAGGTCCCGGGGTTTTTCTACATTTGCGGTTTCCTCGTTAACAAAATTCTGGTGTCTGTGTTATTTATATTCCGCGTTATATTTTGTTATATAATTGAAATTATACAGGTTGTGCGTTGTTAATCGATTAGAATATCTGACTTTATTGGTTGTTAATTTAAATCGATTGACACTTTGATATTGGTCTTTGGTACCATCCAAGTTATCTCTCTTTGATTGGGCTCGCGAATCATATTTGCTTGAGTAAATCAAATCAAGAGATTGAGATAATAACTCCTTGAGTATTTTCTATTGATTGAGTCTTATTGATTCTCTAGAAAATAACTCAGAGTTGTCCATATAGATTGCTAATCAAAATATTGGGTGAGGTTGTTAGACCCCCGCTTTTTCAATTGGTATCAGAGCAGGCAAACACGTTAAAGACCTTACGAGACTGTGTTTGTAGCGATCTGACTCTTGGACAGAGGTGTTATCTCAATAAATGTACCACCAGTATTCGATGGCTCTAATTACTTATGGTGGAAAATTGCTATGCAAGCTTTTATTCAAGCACGTGATTTCCAATCATGGGTATATGTTGTTAATGGCTATGATCCTCCCATTGCTGCAGAAGGAGAAAATGTTCCCAAAAATATTACTGAATATATTCCTACAGAAGTTCTTGCTGCGAAGCAAAACTCAGACGATTTGAATGCGATCATACATGCCATTACCCTAAATCTTCAGCACCATGTGTCTAATTGCACTAAGTCGCAAGAAGCTTGGGATATCTTAGCAACCGTATTCGAAGGAAACTCCAGTAAAAAGGAAGCAAGGCTTCAAAACCTTAATTCTGATTGGGAAAACCTTCGTATGGCAGATAAAGAAACATTTGATGAGTTTAATCACAAAGTGTCTGAAATTGTTAATTCATCTTTTGCATTGGGTAAGACTATTCCTAAAAAGGACGTTGTGATGAAAATTCTCAGATCACTTCCATCTAAATACGATGCTAAGAAGCATTACATAGTTGAGGGCAATAACCTAAATACTCTCTCTGGTTGGTAAGCTTGAGATCTTTGATCACAAACTTTCGTCCAAGACTAAGGATGTTGCGTTCAAAGCACTAAAGGACACTGAATTACTTGATAAAGGTAAAAAG
Source organism: Papaver bracteatum (assembly GCA_023529315.1). Taxonomy (NCBI): domain Eukaryota; kingdom Viridiplantae; phylum Streptophyta; class Magnoliopsida; order Ranunculales; family Papaveraceae; genus Papaver; species Papaver bracteatum. Next base: position 145,313 of record JAJJWX010001888.1, read on the forward strand.
GTGTACATCTCTGAAGATGATCACTCTGAGATAGATTCATCAGATGAAGATCTTGATAAATCAGTCTCGATGATCACAAGATAGTTTAGGGATATTTTGTTGAAGAGAAGTAAACGGTTCTCCAGAGATAATCCTAGGGCATCAGTCAAACCTCATAATCGTGTTCCTCCTAAAAATAGGGATATTGATGAAACTGATGATGAGGATATGCCTCAGTGCTTTAAGTATAAGGGATTTGGTCATTTTGCAAACGAGTGTTCAAAACGGAGAAAATACACTAGGAACAAAGGTCTTGCTGCAACTCTTGATGAAATGTTTGACGACTATGATTCAAATGAAGAAGAGAAATCAAGTGTTGCACTTCTTGATGAAAATATTGATTTTGATAGTTATAGTAATACACATATCAATTTTAGTATTCTTTCTGAAGATAATCCAACCATTCTGGAAGAAAAAGTTGACTCCTCTCTTGGAAACACTGTTTATAATAACTTATGATCCACTATGTGCCTAGCTGCTTGCACTATTCAGAAGCCTGATTATTATTCAAGTGTGACGTGCTCATATTGTTCATTAAAAGGTCATGAACTCTCGAGGTGTTACAAGTTCAAGCACAAGCAAAGACACGTCAACAAACTTCAACGAATATCAAATCATTTAGCAAGAAAGCTCAAACTTGCTCAGAAGACCGCTGAGGTATGTAAGATTTTATTTTCGTCTAAGAAGTTAGTTTCTAAGGAAAAATCAAGAGCATTTGAAAAGAAAATATGGTCAAATCATTTTGATAGACATAGGTCTATGGATTCCTCTCAAGAGGAAATTGGTGGACAAATTGTTGTTCACCACAGTGCAACTTAATTGTGTTTTTTCTAAAATCTTGTCTCATGTGCCTGATCAAAAGAGACAATGATTTTGTAACCTCTCAGGTTTTAGGAAAAGCTTTGTTTCTTATTTTCTTAAGTTTTGTTATTTTTGTCTATAAAAAAAAAAAGAGGGTATTATCGACAACTTTACTCTTGATAGGGATAAGAGTTGATCGTTTACGAACCTATTTTAGGTTTCGAACCTACATTCCTTTTCCTTCTCTAAAACCTCTTTTTATCTCTAGACTACTTGTTGAGCCAATTGTGAATTCCTCTCACAAACCCATTCATTGATGGACGCTCCAAGAATGATGTCTTGCGATAGAAAAGAAGGTAATATAATTGTTGAGCCATCAATCATGAAAGAAAAAGGAAAATCTCCATTGCCTCCAACCTTGAAAATAAAGGGAAGGAATATGAGGAAACCAAGGGCCGTTCCTTCAAATTCTCATAAGTTTTCTGATGTTCTAGATGTGTTGAAGGAGTTGAAGGAGTTGCGTAAGGAGATTCAACAAATAAAGGCTTTTGTGTATAAGACTCGTGAAATTCAGAAGGCCCTGGTTCGACAACAGCAACCAAGAAGGTTCATCGATATAAACTCCTTTCTTAATGAACCCTATGTTCCAATGGCCGTTGACGACAAGGAGTTCTGGGACGATAATGAATTCTTCAAGGGTCTTAATGTATAGTAAATCTTCTACGTTTTCTATTTTATTTAGAAGAATAACTAGTGTTTTGGAATAGCCATGATTGTGATTACACATAGATATATCCAATGATTTCATCTTCTTGTTTTTAGATTTATTGGTTTAAATTCTAAAGTTGTTTTGGAAGATGATGGTTGCAGTATTAATCCTTTTGATTTTATATATTGCAATATTTTGATGGGATTTGTATGTTTACATCCGTGAACTTGATTATCCCATATTTTGTCAAAAGTAAAGTCGTTCACATATTGGTATGCAAATATTGATAAAGGAATGAATGGACTTTTGGAAAAACACAAAAGTTAAGCCTATATTGTCAATTATTGATGTAAGATAGGTTAAAATCTTTTGTGATTCAAGGATAAAGTCTATTATGTCACTTTGTGATGGAAAAATAGAATAGGTCATTGTTTTGTGATCCACGGTATAAAGCTTAATTGTTTTATATTATTATGCATTACCGTGAAGGTTCCATCTTGTATCTTATGTTGAGCACGATACGACTAAGTCGATTTCTTATTGGCATAGTTGGTTGTTCCATAAAGATGCAAAATATTGAGCATTAAGAACTAATTTAATCAACTTGTGTGGTTATTTAGCTTGTATTCCATGAGTTCACTCATGTTGAGTACATGTACGGTTAAGGTTGTCATTTTCTATGATAATCTTAGTCGGGGTTTCATAATCTCTTATGTTGAGCCCAAATGAACTAAATCAATCATCTTGTGTGATTATTTAGTTAGCACTCCATAGATTTTTCTCATGTCGAGTTTGGACAATTGAATTGATCACTTTGCGATTAGTTTAATTGGGTAATCCGGTTAGAATATTTATGGGTTCTCTTATGAATAATCTAATCGATGAATTAAGTCTCCATAAGTTCTCTTGTGTTGAGCATATTTAGTCAAATTAATCTTGGTTCGCTTTGGTTAATATCATTAAATATTTTGGATTCCAAATTCATACTTGTATGCAATTTGTTGAGTCTAAGGAAATCCTTTTTTTCTCTTGAAATTAAGGTCGCTGTTGTTATTCCTTAGGGAATGACATCTAATGAGGGAGAGTTCATTTGAACTTGCGTTTAATTTCCAAATCTTTGTGGGTAGTGCGGCTGTGGAATTTTTAGGGGTTATCTTGTATCTTTATAAACTCCTTGATGAATGCATTTAGCCTCGGCTTTATGATTGCATATAAACAAGATGATAGAACATTTACCTTTGATCATGAAATGTCTCTTACGGAAATTTCATTAGGATCCCGTTCTTGTACCTTTGCCAATTTTATTGACAAAAACGGGGAGAATTAATTGTAGTTCACACTACAGATACATATGGTTTTCGGATCATTATGTAAGGGGGAGTGGTTTCCATATGAGATGGAGTATTGACTAAGGGGGAGTGAAGTATCACCATAGTATTATTGTTGAAGTTGTGATGCAATTGGACTTTGACGCTATGTAATAATATTATGACACTGTATAACAATGATTGAGAACCAATGCTTTTCTCATTGTTATAGCTACGGATTTTCAACAACGATGATGCTAAACTTACAACCTTTGGTATCATTGGACTACTTGGAAGTGACGAATATTTCGAGTATTGTTGAAGATTAGGCATGTGGAATAGGAGCTACAAAGTTTATTTATATAATTTTAGTATTCCATATGTATCAATAGTTTTGCCACTAAAATTGAAAAGGGGAGATTGTTAGAGCACTGCTCGGTTAAACTGGCATGCGTTGCTATCTCAAGCATGTTTGTCAATCTTAGTGATCAAAACTATAAAGTCTTGATTTCTAGTCTACTATAGCTAAGGTCTCGGACTAGGATAGAAAGTGTAGTTGAGCTCAAGAACTCCATGGCGATCATCATACAAGACGAAGGACTACTCAAGGAACCAGTGGATCTTCATCGACTAAAAGGTATGTGGAGACTTGAACTTATCTATCACTCAAAAGTCTATCTACTCTATCTCCTATCTTGAGACAAAAGTCATTTTTATATAGACTAAGAATATGCACATGTGACATTTCGAGCTAAGTATATCTCGCTTATCTATTTCTCGAAATGGGTGTTGGTAAAGCTTTCGCTTTAGCCAAGTTCATCTTTGCTTAGTGAAGAAAGTCATGTTATGTTTCAATCACTTTGGAAATTTCTCTGACGAAAACTAGTTTGTGAATAACAACTATATGACGTCCTCTGAGAATGTTTCAATGATTGAAATAAGAGTTTAGACTATATAACCATTGTGGGATATAAAAATTGTTGTGGAAAAACATATATGTATAAGTCCTTAACGCTTGAACCGAAGTTTGCAAACTTTGTTGATCAAGTGGAACCGGAACGTGGGCAGCAACTCAGTCCGCGAACCCAGTCCGCGAAATGGCGTAAGTTCTCGAACCCGAGAATATCTGCTGAAGTTGAAGCTCAGGTGCAGTCCGCGAACTGACAGAAGTTCTCATCCCGAGAAATTCTTCTAGAGTTTATTAACTTCAACCGGTTATCTTGAGTCCGCGAACTCAAGAAGTTATGTCTAAAAACGGTGTTCGTGAACTTATCTTAAATTACTAAGGAATGCTTTTGCAAACCGTGGCTTTATAGTTCATGAAATGATTCGAGTGAATCACATTGTTTTTTATTCAATTGTGTCTCTTGTAATACTTAAGATCTCATAGCAATTGAACAACTCTCTAACTAGTTCATTTGAGTCATTTGGACTAGTTATGGTGTAGAAGAATATGGTTGATATGAAAGTTATCATTTGTCTAACCATTTGGTTGACTAATATTGAACCAACCATTGTACATGTTTGGGTACGGTTACACGAACTCAAAACGTCAAGTACATGTGTGTATGGCAAGCTAAGTTTTCGATCTAATGGTTGAGATATATTAGCTTGTATCTAATCAGGTTTTCATCTAACGGTAAATATTGAATGCTTTCTTACTAAGCTAACATTGATTGCAAACCCTGATTTGAAAGACTATATAAGGGAGAACTCTAGCAACTGGGAAACCTAATCCCCACACATTCTGTGTGATACTAGTTTGCTAAATCTAGAGTCAATTCTCCTTTAACCTTTGGTTTTCTTCTTCTAAAACCAGGTTAACAACTTATAGACTTCATTGGGATTGTGAAGCCATATGGATATTATTTTTCTTGTAGTTGTGTGATCCAATCTTGTTGTTTCTATCGTACGAGTACAATTGTAATAATTGGCTTGAGATTATTATCTCCGATAGGCAAGATAAAATTAGTCACAAATATCTTTGTCTTATTGTTTGTGATTCCTCAATAATCTTCTTCGCTGCGTCGATTAAGTTTATTGTGAGGTGATTGATGAAACTGAGCTGTTCTTCGGGAATATAAGTCGGGTTTTATCGATTAGTTCCTGTTCACCTTGATTTATCAAAAGATGGAACAAAACTCATAGGTTTATTCGTGGGAGACGAATTTATATATTACCTGTAGACTTTTCTGTGTGTGACAGATTTGTTTACTAAAGTTTTCGACTTTGGGTCGTAATAACTCTTGGTTGTGGGTGAGATCAGCTAAGGGAATCAAGTGTGCAGTATCCTTCTAGGATCAGAGGCGTAGGAGCATAATTGTACCTTGGATCAATGTGAGATTGGTTGGGGTTCAACTATAGTCCAGACCAAAGTTAATTTGGAGTAGGCTAGTGTTTGTAGTGACTTAATACAATGTATGTTTAATCTGGACTAGGTCCCGGGGTTTTTCTACATTTGTGGTTTCCTCGTTAACAAAATTCTGGTGTCTGTGTTATTTCTACTCCGCGTTATATTTTGTTATATAATTGAAATAATACAGGTTGTGCATTGTTCAATTGATTAGAATATCCGACCTTATTGGTTGTTGATTTAAATCGATTGACACTTGGATATTGGTCTTTGGTACCATCCAAGTTATCTCTCTTTGATTAGGCTCGCGAATCATATTTTCTTGAGTAAATCAAATCGAGTGATTGAGATAATAACTTCTTGAGTATTTTCTATTGATTGAGTCTTGTTGATTCTCTAGAAAACAACTCGGAGTTGTCCATACAGATTGCTAATCGAAATATTGGGTGAGGTTGTTAGAGCCCCGCTTTTTCAATTTTAAACAGGTGATGTGGGTGTAGTCTCTAAGACTTTCTGGGCGATGTGTCTCCACTCACCTGGGAGCGACGTCCAAAACATCACTTAGTTTAGAGAAAGCGACGTCCCACACCTCGCTATATCTATTTTTCTGGCGAGGTCCTAGACCTCTCCACTGTTTAAACCCCGCTGAGATCCCATGCTTTCGAGCAGAAAGAAATTGATTGAATTTGAATTAAGTCTTCATCCACTACATCCCCGTCTTTTTCTCCACTCCACTCAGCATATTAGGATCCTCACTCAAATATTTCCCCGTACGTGACATCATTACAACAAACCGAGGATTCCGAGCATACCTTTGTATACTGAGTTCAACCACTGATCTCGTCGACTGAAAATCACCATTTAATACATTACTACGGAACATGACTGTTCCCCACTAAGTAGGAGACTTAATGTTGATGGTGGATTTTCAACAAAGGGCAAAATCGTAAAATCATGAGGCATGTTTTGACACGGCTTTCGGGCATGCAACGATTCATATTTTATGAAGCCATGATGAATATGTTTTCGAAAAGCCCCACTAGCTGAGCGATTCGATCCCTGGAATTTCATCGTGCCCTCTATGCAAAATAACATAATTGAGGGGTTCTCCGTAGATTGAAATCTTAACGCCTTCAGGACGTCGGTGACGCTCAATGTTCCCTGACTGCAGGAGAGCGACCCCTCTCCACATAGAAGAATAGTTGGGCAGCGGACGCCTTCAGGACGTCGGTGACACTCACCGTTCCCTGACTATGTGGAGAGACCGTGCATAGATTCAGGCGTTCTCCGTAGATTGAGAGCATTAACTCCTTCAGGTCGTAAGAAACACTTGTGACTCCCTGACTATGCATCATTCATAATGGATATGACGCTTTAACTGGCTAATATATTTTCTGCAATAGATTAATTCTGCCGTGACATTCACCACTGAATTCCCAGAATAATATATTATTGCTCCGATTCCATGGTCGAATCCACGGCCTGATCCCATGGAATGGCAATTACAATCGCTCTGATTCCATGGTCGAACCACGGCCTGGTCCCATGGAATGGCAATAATAATTATTTCGATTCTATGATCGAATCCACGGTTTGATCTCATAGAATGGCAATAAAACAACCGCATTATCTCATTACTTCGATTTCACGAATCTCATGGAATGGTAATAGATAATTTTATTACTCTGATTTTATGGTCGAATCCATGATCCCATGGAATGGTAATGCATGTTTTATTATTCCGAGTTCATGGTCGAATTCACAGCTGATCCTATGAATTGATAATAAATAACTACTCATTTTATTATTCAATTTCATGAATTATTCTACACTGAATTTCATGGATTAGCAATAAATACTCAACAATTGGGCATCTGGATCATTGATAGGTGTTGAATACACCTAGTTTTATATCTAGTATTTATGCTTTCTTTGTTATTTATTTTGTGAAATATGTATCTTATGTGTGAATTTGAGATTATTAGGTGCAATGGAGCACTTGGGGGAAAAAGAAGGAAAACTTCCCATTTGGAGCGTAAAGGCAAAGGACCAATTCACTGGCGAGCAGATCTAACTATGGTTGAGCAAATAGGAGCCAAGCCAAGATTGAGGGGCAAATCTCTCAAAGGAGTACTAGAAACAACCAACTGATGTTAAGGGGTAGTCACTTGTTATTGGGGCATCCCCCTAGCGTATGTACTGGGGTGTCGTTAGCCATCCCCTACTTTGTTTTCCTACAACCTAAATCGGAAAGGGTTATCTTCTCAATCATTTGCTACTGAAATTGAGAAGAAAATAGAGGCACAGCTACTGCTGAAATTGAGAGATCGAGATGTTGTTTTGCTGGTGATTCAAGGCATCTGAATAGATTTTAATTGACTAAGAAGGAGGAAAGTCGAGGACAGAAAAGGGTTAAAAATCGATTCGAGTTTAGTGATGTTGGGAGAAGATATCGATCTCAGGAGAGTGATGGGTCCTTACCCAGTTGGTGGATGCTCAGATGTGAACTGGTGGTTTAATGTGGTGTGAATATGAGAAGGAATTTGGTTGTGTTTCCATGGATGCTTACAGGGTAGTTGATTTGGTTGATTTCAGGGTTTGTTGGTGATGGCATTGATGAAATTGATGGTGTTTGTGATGTGTGTGGTAATTGTGGTTGAACTGGCAATGGGTTGGTTGCTGAGAATCTGGTGGTGATTGCAGTACTGCAGTGTCTTGGCTGTAGCTGAGAAGTTGTTGAAGTGGTTGGTGCCATTGGTTTCAGGGTTTAGTTGTTGCTGGCTGAGTTGATGTTTCAATGGAAGAAGTTGTGAGTAGTGTTGCTACATGGAATGTGGTCGGTGCGGAAGCCAGGGTTGTGGTTACTGCAATATGTAGCAATGAACTGAGGTGCACCAGTGAGCTGTATTGATAGTGTTGGTGAAGAGAATGAAGATTTGTTTCAGGTGAAACTGGTGACACTAAGAACTGAGCTGAAATGAAATGGCTCGAGTTGCGCTGTTCTGATAGTGTTGGTATCCAAGAGCCAAATGCTTCCATTGAAGCTTTTGTGATGCAGCTATAGGTGGAGATTGATGCTAAGATAGCTAGGATATAACAGGCAAAGTTGGTCTAAAATGGAGCTGTGTTGCAGGTAGATGAGGTGCATAAGTGGTGGACAAAGGGAGATGTAATAGAGATGCAATGGAACCAGCAAGAAGCTACAGGGAAACTGAAACTGAGATGCAGGAACATTAAGTTAAGTTGCAAGGAGATGCAGTTGTAATGGAACGAAGGCACTGGTTGTGATATTCAGAACTGATGAATGGGAGATGGCTTCAGTTGGAGCTGCAGCTACATATTCTGATGTGCATTGCAGGTACTAGCAGGTTGCAGTGCAGCCTGAGATGAAGTGAACTTGCAGTGGTTGATTCCAAGTGTGAAGGTGAAAATTGGATGTGAGAGAAAGAATGAAGGTTGATGGGTACTGCTAGTTCAGGTCAAGGAGCTCAGGTGGTAGTTGTAAGCTACATGAGTTGCAGGTGATGAAACTGTGGTTGTAATGTGCATCTCAGGTGCTTGACTGCATTGCAAGTTGGGAGCTTGAGATGCACTTGGAGTGAAGCTGCAGGATGAGAAAGAACAGCCATCAGGGATGTGACTGAGGTTGAGTCCTGGGGAGTGTCTACAAGGGTTGAGACAGTGAGCTCAGGTTTGAATCAGTGGTAATGATGTTGTTATGCATTAGTGGTTCAAGACTGATGCGGGGTTGAACTGGAACTGCGAGTTAAGATGCTGATGTTGTACAAGAAGTGGTGGCAGAGTTGGTGATTGTCATGGTATGAGCTGTTGACAGTTTCAGTGGAGCTGAAAGAGCTAGTTGCAACAGCTGGAAAGTTACAGGTGTTATGAGTCTCACTTGGAGTGAAGCAGCTAGCCTTGGAGTTCATGTGTGAAAAGGCTGGTAATTGCAGTTCAGATGGATGAAATGGCACTGGTGTTGCAGGTGTTGAGATACTAGTGATGATGTTGCTTGTTTGCAGTTGCTTTGAATGAGTAGCAGATAGAACTGTGTTATGGGAAGCTACATCA
>JAJJWX010001889.1:0-22668 GCA_023529315.1 Papaver bracteatum
CCAAGAGATTCAGTTAGAGTCGCGCTCCTTACATCTCTTGAACCTCGTAAGGCTCTACGCAATTAATTCGCTTAGTTGACGTCCTTTACAACATAAGAGTTGCTTCAACCTAAGTGAATACTTTTAATTCCAATTTGCCACTAACAGATAATCCTATCTATCAAGGCTTGGAAATATGTTTATAATACAAAAATCTAGCAAACCTCACAAATGTGGAACACATACACTCAATCAGGTGAGAAGATTATATTCTTAACCAACTCTCAAGAACAATCTTTAAATTATCAAATACGAACAATTATTAGATATATATATTGAAGAATCACAAAGTCTAAGACGAATAGAACTTTTCGATTATTATCTATTTTGCTTGAAAAGATAACGAAAACCTCGATAACAGAAAAGCAAGATCAGGATGCACAAGCTATCAAGATATTAGATAGTCGTACCTAGATTCACGAGTCCTCAAGCGAAGTATTTTAGTATTAGGTCTAAGTATGTTTCACATAGAAAACCTAAGTCAATAGAGGATGACTCTATCTATCAATTAGGACACAAAGTGTCAATGATTGAATTTCCCAGTTGAAAGAGCATCTCTAGTTATAGTTTTTCAAGACTAAGAGTTGCATAAATTTCAAGCTAATATAACTTGAGATTCAAGAAAACTCTTTCTCTGTATACATGGAACTCTAATTAGGGTTTCAATTAAACATAAAATAAATTTGTCCTGATATCACATTAGAAGAATATACACAGTGGTCCGGGTACATGAACCTTGTATAATGATACTTCTTGACAAATATACCTTATGAACTAGTAAGTAATTTGATGTTCATTCAAACACTTAAGCATTTAATCAAGATCCACACACACAAGTTTTTAGCGATCAAAAATATCTTAGAGGTATTTATGAGAGCCATAGAAATACTAAACATATTTAGAAAAATAAGTCCTTAAGCATATGCTAAACTTTTACTAGAACCGTTGGTGAAACGGTTTGAGAAATGTAAGGCATAGTTTCACGAGTAAGGGTGTTATGGTTCGTGGACCGGGTTGGACAACTCTACTCGGCTCGTAAACTCAGATGGACAGTTCGTGAACTAATTTCTCCAACTATTAACTTTTTCTCACTAATATAAACATTTAGATCATCCCAGTTGGTGAACTGTATGGTTCCGAATATAAGGGAACTGTTAGATCATATCTCGGTTGAACTCACCAAGCATTGGTATTTCAAGTTTGGTTGTCATATTTTAGTATGTCAAAACTCATCTAAAGTCTCTTGATAATATATTAGAGTCCACTTCTTTTAGGTTAGACTAGAAAGTCTAAGAATGTTGAGACATACAAGTATTACTATGAATACCCGAAGAATGTGAATAAGTAACGAACTACAGCGACGACATCATCCTTCCACTATAAGGTTAGTAATATTGACTTGAACTGTTTCATTCCTAACGTATCTTTGAAGTCATTCTATATTGAAAACATAACTGTGAAGCTGTATATATTGTACATATCGTATATACTAGAGTGATGTGACATGGTCATAATTGTATGATTATAGTATTAGGGAATTAGACTACAAAGTATAACGCTTATCTTTGGACTTTGTAGATATGACATCAACATAATGTTGTATATACTGTTATGATTATGTAAATGGATTATGGTAAAGATTTCATCCTAGGAAACAATATTTTACATTCGTTAAAGGAAGTAAATTCATGAGCATGTTTTGTGAATAAAAAGGGAATTAAATCATTAATCTTACGACTATTCATTGCAAATCTTTAGATTACCAATATGTATGAGATGGTATAACCGATCGTAACTATGTTATGTATATTGGTATAACTAATCACAATGCCTGACTTATGATTTGGTATGACTAGTTTTTATTAATTGGTGTAACCAATCCTATGTAATCACCATGTGATGGTATGATCGATCTTTGTATTTGTGTGACCGATCCTAGTAATTGGTGTGACCGATCACAAGTGTTGTGTAATTGATCTTTTTAATTGGTAACCAGCCCTGGTAACTGGTGTAATCGATCATAAGCAATATCATGGGAATATGGAACCGATCTTGGTAACTGATGTAATCGGACCTGGTAACTTGTGTGACCGATCACAAGTATTTCTATATTTAGTTATAACCGATCCTAGTGATTGGTAGAACCGATTGAACCCATGTATGTGATTTGATATTTGATCAATCACATGGTAGTCTTGGAATATAGGTCAATCAATTCTAAACTTGTTTGCAAGTATAGGATAACCGATTCCAAGAATGTAAATCCATGTGAATATGAATAAGGATTTACAGATAAGAGATGTCAACATACTTTGAACAGGTACAATAACTCTTATCATTTATTGTTCAAAGATATTCCTTAGTACTCAAGGAGATCAAGTGCCGACATAAATTAAGAATCTTTTAAGTAAGGTTTTTGGTTTTATATGTTTTAATTACCGGTTATTAAAATTAGTAATGTGCGGAAATATTGGACAAGCATTTATTGGAATTAGGAAAACTGATTTTTTCCATTCAATGCATATCTTAAGAATATTTTCGATTTTGGAAGTTCCTTGATGTCCAAACATCCTTGGTCTATGAATACCTTAGTTTTTATTTCTATCGAACTATCCTAAGAGCCATGCAAACTTTATTTCTTGTTGTTTCTGGTGGAGTCATCTATTCGTAGAGGAAAGTATCCTAATTAGGTGAAATCTCTTACGACTGCTTGTCTAAATACTTCTGTGGGATCAAGAAGCTCTACAAGTACCATTGGTGGAAAACTAGATAATTGCAGTGTTATTAGTTTTCAAATGATTTGATTGACTAACTGTTGTTCAAACTTTGATTGCACCTAGTTTGTTTATTCATGAGAATCTTCTCTTCTGATATAAGATTCACTCAAACTAGATCGAAGTATCGACGGGATCTTTAGAACTGTTCTTAGATCAAAAAATATCTTGTGATAATCCATTGTTAATAGACTCCGTTATGTGTGTGATTGATCACAAGAAATTCAAGTGGTGTTGTGCAGGTTATTATTGAAGAATAAATAAGATTTCAATACAAATAAAATTTCTTATTAGTTTTTGTATCTTTGTGTGTGCATAAACCTTGATCGTCTGGGATCCAACAAGAATCAGATTTATTCGATTGATTAGTTGCAAGAGATAGGCATCGCTTTATAGTTTCTCGTTGAGATCTATACAGATTGATTGCGATTCTTAACTTAACTACTTTGGTAGTTAGTGGAAAGATTGATCTAACCAGGAAAATAATTTTATTAGATTAAACAGAAGAGCCTTTGCATATGACTTGAGATATATTTATCTTGGAAGAATCAACAAAGTTGTTACCAAACAGATTCGTCGTTCCTTTGTTGTTTGGAAGGAGAAAATGAGACTTACATGATTGACTAGGACATCTAGAGATATTTAGAGATATTTAGAGCTTCAAAAGATAATACTTACATGTTGAAAGAAAACTTACAAGTTGAAGAATAAAAAATAGATCTCATCCATTAAATTCAAAATTTTAAGCTAAACACATGTTAATATCATTAGAAATTCAAAATTACATTTTTCTCCAAACCAATATTATCAAGATGAGATGATATAAGATAAAATATAAAAACATTTACTAAATAATATTGAATATGACTTTGTATTGGCTGATGCAGAGGTTGGATAAACCATTTTTAATCCAAAATTTAAAGGCACAACATAATTCAAACTTCTTGTCTACCATCCCCAGATCATCTAGTGTTATGAAACACATCTTTGGTGGTGGTGGTGGTGGTTCTTAAAAAGTAAACATGAAAAGATGATGTTGAGTTCCTCTCAAAATCAACAATTCAATCAATCCAAACATGAATTAAATCTTAAATTTTTTGATGTGTTTTGTCTCATATCAATAATAAGATTCAAGAAAGATCCACTCAACAATTAATCAGAACATGAGAATTTAGAAAAAGCAAGAATCTAAGATGAATTTAGACAGATGTGGAAGAATGAGAAAATAAAGCTTACATGCTTGACTGGGAAATCTAGAGAGATTCATAAAACTTACATGTTGAAAAGAAAACTTACAATTAGAAGAATAAAAAAAGGATCTCAGCTAGTAAATTCAAAATTTTAAGCCAAACACATGTTAATAATATCAAACACAACAAAACCCTAATAGCGTGTTTGTTTCATGGGTATGGAATCGTATTCTCGGGAATATGATTACGTACCCTTGTTTGGGATGTGTAATAACTACATGATTATATTCCTTTACTTTTAGGTTTCCCAAATATAGGGAAATAGAAAACCCACCTTCTAGACGGCTTTAGGATTCACTTCAGTTGGTAATCGATTTTCTTTCAATATTTTTTTTTGTTTCAGAAAATATTTCGTTACTTTTTGATCATAATCCTAAGTAAACCAAAAAATATTAAAGGAATCATGTTCGAAGGGAGTTATATTCCTGGAATCATAGTCCCGGGTATCACATTCCCTTCCCGTCGACCATACCAACGCCAGCCGTGACCAACATTCAACCGGCTTCATCTTTATCCTAGTTTTTGGTATTTGGATGTAAAAAAAAACATTGAAAGAGAACACAATGGTAAGAGCAGTGAGAGAAGCATAGTGGAGAGAATCAAGTCTTCCGATTGTCTTAACATGGGAGTCAATAATCTCGGTTCTCCTCTTGAATTAAGCATGCCTCAATGTTGGCCTTGTATCTTGTGAAAAGGTTGGTATTCCCCAAATTCCCTTGACCGTTATGAATTTTTTTCCCAAATCTACAAGACCACTTCCAATACCACCTATCGAACTTCCCAGACCGACTTCATATTGCTCTAGTTTTTTTTTCTCAGTCCCCACATCTAGTTTTAACGGGAGCCACATCGTTTGTAATCTTCTTGACTGTGCCTCCCAATATGCATCTTCTTCCAATGTCCTCCATCTTTGGACTACAAGTTATCAAAAATTGTAAACTTTAGGTTTCTCAAAGACATTTTCAAAATTCTCAATACCTAAAATTTTCCACAAAATTTCAAAAACTTAAAATACAACTAAACTGTCTTTCAACACTAGATCTATGAAATTAAAAATCCAAGAGTGATGTTTCTACTGTTTGAAAAATCTCTTACAACTAATTAACGAATTCCAATCTCATAAACTTATTCAACCTGCTGGTACATGAGAATATATTTTGAAACTCATAAGGGGGAAGAATTTTGAAAATCAGTCTCAAGTTGTACCACTGAATATGAGATAACAACACTAAACATCAAAAGAAACAATTATGTTGAGTTCCCCTCATAATAAAAAATTAGGATTTGAGGGGAAACTACAACATTCAAACATAAAAGAAGAAACAAATATGTTGAGTTCCCCACATAATAAAAATTAGGATTTGATGGGATACTGCAACATTCAAACATAAAAGAAGAAAAAGAAAAAAAATTTAGCTTACGCTTTTGATGTTGATGATGATCCAGCCATAATAAAATATAGATTGAGAGAGGGGGGATTTGAGGGGAAGGGGATTTGTGAGATATTGAGAGAGAGGATAATTGAGATGGTTTTACAGACAATAAAATTGTAGCTGTTAAGAATTTCTTTTGAGGATTTGAAAGTTTTTGAAAAAGTTGTTGCGATTTGAGATTTTACAGAGAATATTCTAACCGTTGGAGAATTTATTTTAGGTTTTGAAATTTTGTGAAAAATTTGTTAAGATTTGAGATGTATGATATGATGGAGTATGGATGGATGAGATGTGTATGTTGGGATGAGTTCCTGAGGTTTTAAAGTAAACATGGGCAACAGATCTCTGGTTATGGATTTTAATGTAACCATGGACTCGGTATTGTTTCTCATTGATAAAATTAGGCCTTCAAAAGACTACCAAGAACTTAGATAACTCAAAATTCTTTTGTAATTTTAGCACTAATTAAATCGAATGGTAAAATGAAATGTATAAACAAAACGAGAATAAATAATCTGATAATCATTTTCTTTCTTAAAATATGTAAGTAGTTGTGTTTAGGCACATCCATATCTCTATTACAACTTTCAGTTACATTATAAGAATATCAAAACTGTGTTTTCACCACACCCGCGAGAACCATGGTGTTCTTCCTTGTTGCTTCGACTTTGACCTCAATTTGTAAAAACTTTACAAAGTGAAGTGGAGTTCTACCGAACAATGACGAGACCCGGATTGTTTGGAAGTAACTACAAAGAAGAATGGCGGCTTTAAGGTACATAAAAGGTTTATAAGGCTTACACACCCATTATTTGTTGATTTCAAGGAGTCTCTTCAGATGTATTATGTGTGCATGTATCATCCAGTTAGTTTTCTCCCCATCAGAAGCTTGGCCACTGAAGAACGAAAGACTACTTCTTCAACCAACGATGCGATTATTTGTATTTTTTTCGCAATCCTCCTCAGCCTCCATCTCCAGTATCCAGTTCCAGAAGCTTTAAAGATCCCCCAAATGCAAGTACTAAAGGCTATTTGTGCACATTACTACTCAATAAGAAGAGGTCTAACTAGTAAGAAGATCCTAATAACGTATTACTAAACCAATGAATGCATTATTCTACACAAATAAACTAGACTTACTATATGAAAGATTTACCACTACGAAAAATGAAAATCATATCGGGAGTAATTTTTCAAATATATGGAATGTTATGTATAACCTAAATGATTTATCACATACTGTTAAAAACCCGTAAAAGATATCTAGTATGTTGACATAACAATGAACCACTATGCAAAATTGAAATTATGTTCAATCAAATGGATGCAAATAAAACCCTTTAGGCCTATGCCCCTGTGTTGTTTTGCTAATTACACACGTATTATTTCACATAAATTTCAGAACCAGCAAGCCAACTGAAATCAATATCTTCAGTTGTAGGAGAAAGAGGTGAAGATGGATATATTAAAACCAAGAGGTTGGTTAGTCAGATCCGAGAAACTATAACCCTTGATCCAAATAAATACACCATCGTGAATACAAAGTACAAACTTATTGCATTTCTGGAGGTTTGAAGTTGTCTTTGGGAAAATTAATTATTCTTATTCTGAGAATTCTCAAGAATATACTTACTCTAAGAATCTAAATAAATACACATCCATGAAGAGTGTGAAATAGAATAAGAAACTGTCAAGAAATATGAAAACAAAAATAAGAACTGACTATCCTGGTTTTGTTGTTACACATAATATACACTAGTTAAACAATGAAATACTTAAATCATTAAGTGACTTGGGGCTAGGAAGAACTCAATCAACGAATTAGGGAACTTAACCTTGCAAGTACTACAACATCCTTTTAAGACTTTATCTTTTCTCAATTTAAGCAACAGGCTCTCTAGATCCAAGTTAGATGTGGGTCTATATATATGATTCTCGTGGAAACTTGTGGTGGGGGCCTGAACTCAAAAATATGTATAGAAAAAATCTTCAGAATTTATTGATTTTTGCTGATGTAAAATAGGGAGAAATTTAAACTTATCAACAATATCTGGGAAGGTCAGACAACTCGAAAAGATACCTTAGCCTGATAGATCCAGAGTTTTTTTAACTCAACTGTGTTGATGGTTATTGGTTAACATCTAGCAGTTCAGTATCACTCTCCAAGCAAGACAAGTACATGTTTAAATGATATACTTGCTAAATAAGAATGTTAGAAGTAATAAATGAAAGGGTAGAACTGGTAATAATGTAATGGTAGCTAACCTGGATGCATCTTGAAGCTCTTCATTTTCAGGATCCAGTTTCAAACCAGTGGAAAAGTCAACTGCTGCATCATCAAGCCTCTGCACTAAGTGCAGCAAAGATTATCAAAAAGGATATAAATAAACAAAAAGAAACGAAGAAAATTAGTTGACAAGGAAAATTAATGAATATGTATATTCATCAACCTGAGTGTTATGCCTGCCCTATAAAACTCCTTTCTGGTCTTCCCAACAAGCATAGAGCAGCATATTCAAAAGCAATATCCCCCTTATTTAAATGAACGCGCAATTGGGGGATATAGCTAGAGGACAAAATTGGTGTCCCAATAGCAATTCTGGGTGACCCCCTATGTAATTATTTTAATTCCTAATCTAGCCCTGATTAATCCTAATTAGTGAATAATTATAATTAGTAAAAATGTTAAGTATTTGGGGGATAGATTAGTTTGATTTTTTTATTTTAATTTTTGTGAGTGAGGAGTTGAAGTAGGGGAAAAAAATTTGAGTGTAATTTTTTTTTTTTGAAAATGGAAGATGATTGTGATGAGAGAATTGCAGCTAACAGGTTGAAAATTTGATTTTTTGTCTTTGAATCCACCATTGTTGTAGCTGAAAAAGCTCGGTGCCGGCATGGTATTCAAAAAAAAAAACCATGCCGGCATTGTTGGAAATGTACATAAATTAATGCCACTATCCGGGGGGGGGAAGGGGGGCGTTGAAATTTTTTCTAGTTTTGATCTTAAGAATGTTGATTTTAGTTAAACAAATTGAGCAGAGCATGAGTAATCTAGTTATACACCCGGGAACTACTTCCGGCATGGTTTTTGCATTAAATTTCGGGATTAATTGATGAAAAGCCATCCACTGAAACTGGTGATTTTTTTCACTTGAGACAGATGGAAAGATTTATATCTACATGCTGTCTTGCGGCATTGAATTTCATCTAGCGTATGACTTCATCATTCCTGGGCTTGTTCTTCAACTTCCGTTGTTTCTTTTCATTTTAGCATGTTCTTCATCTAGGGGGTAATCTTGTCCAAAATAACCATTAGGAACTACTTCGATTCATCCTATATCTTGACGACAATATGATGAAAAAGCTATCCGTAACTTGATTTTCTGTCACTTGGTACGCGCATGGATATATTTATATCGAACATCTAGATCTTAAACCACAGATGAGTATTCATCCGGATCGAATCAGGTACTTAAAACGTGGTATTCATCCCAGATCAGATCTGGGGTACTTAAACCAAGCGTGGTATTCATCCCAGATAAGAATCTTGGGACTCTGTGTAACTCGACTATTTCAGCTATTTTAGGCGATTCTAAACTAAACCCATTGCTATAAATCGATTAAAACAATCATAAATGAGTTCAAAATCACTAACCTTCTCAAAGAAGCCATATTACTTGAGTGGTTGATCATCCAGAAGTTCTTGCGTCGTCTCTTCTTCTTCTTCTTCTTATTCTTCTTCTTCTTCTTCAGAATCACTAACCTTCTCAAAGAACAATGAAGAAGATGAAGAAAAAATTTCTTTCCGGAAATTAAATGAAATTAGGGTCCACCTACTGAGTTAACCTTCTCTCACATGTGATTCAGGTCTCAAGGAGCCAACTTGCAATAATGGAGAAAAAGTTATCCAATCAACCTTTCCAATTGGATCTTCATTCAATTCACATGTACTTTCTGACCACGGTCTGCTGGGTAGTGGGTCAACCGACCCAATATTGGTTAATGAGAGTGCAAGAGTGTGTCGACCTCCTTCAATCCCAGTACCTGATGTTGACGATGGAATGGTGTGTCAGCCTCCTTCAATTTCAGTACCTGATGTTGACAGTGAAATGATAAGTCAACCTCCTTCAATCCCGGCACCTGATGTTGACGATGGAAACTGTCTGTCTTCTTCTCGAACTCCTGCCCTACCAGTAAAAGAGCCTGACTATGAATCTTTGCAGAATTCCGTGACAACATATTATACTCAGGTAAGGTCAAATTGATGCTTGTGTATTCTGTTAGATAGTCTTAATGCCAGAAGGAGACGTGTTAATAAATAGGCACTGGAATCCTTGTAGTTTATGAACTCTGTAAATCAACTAAAAGAGGCTCATCATCAACGATCGTTGGCGTGTGGTGTTGATGCCGATGCAAGGAAAGAAATCACGCGGCTGGAGAGTAAAAATGATGAGTTGTCTGCCGTTATAAAGGTGCTGACCGAAGAGTTGGCTGCAACGCATCAGGAATTAGCTAACTCCAAATCCCGTGAATTGCAGCTACAATTACACTTGGAAGAAACTGGATATGTACATCCAGATTCATGGGAGTACTGACTCGTTCCCGGTTTCAAAATTCGGTAGGGGCGCTCTAACCTCTGCTTATTCACCCTTTGCAGCAATTTTCTTTTTCTTCAAGCTGCGTCTTTTTGAACTCACCAGCAGAGTTTCGGCCGGGGTATCTCATAGTGTTTTTAGTGCGAACACTATTTTCCACCTGCAAGTCTATACAACCTATAACCAATCAGTCTAAGTAAGCATCATTTTCTTTTTGTGTGTTAATTTCTGATGATTTATTTTGGTGATGATCCATTACATGGAGATGGTGTTGAGAATTCTAAAGATTTGATGATGGGGTTTAGGAGTAATTGGTATTGACAGTAAATTTGAATTAGAAATTGTTGTTTTTTTGTCCATGCATGTATTCTCTCGTGGTGTTTAATTTCTAGATTGGTAATTCTACTTTCTCTAATAAATTTCTCCTTCGATCTAAAATAAATAAATAAATAAATAATTCTAGAACTTATCTTCCACATTATTTGTTTTGTTTTCTGTCTTTCTTTCTTTGGACATTAGATGTTTTGCAAGGACATTTAATGTAGATTGATGGTGTGAATAGTGTGAGATTTTTTGATTTAGTACTAAAAAAATTTAGAGGGGAGATAAAATCTGAGTAAATGTAGACGCCTAGAGACTACTCATTCACGTAATCCTGCGTTATAAGTAAGAAGGCATGTTGACTCAAAATTTACCACATCCGTGACTAGGTAAAGACATAGTATGTTTTACTCTACTCTGTCGGTCTGTCAACCGTTGGCGCTAATTTTCATAAAGTTTCCTCCTGTTTCTTCTTCTTTCACCTCTTTCTTCATTTCCCCCAAATATCAACTTCTTCTCCTTGGAGCATGTTTCCACCTGCAAGTCTGTACAACCTATAACTAATCAGTCTAAGTAAGCATCATTTTCTTTTTGTGTGTTACTTTCTGATGATTTATTTTGGTGATGATCCGTTTTACATAGGAGGTGGTGTTGAGAATTCTAAAGATTTGATGATGGGGTTTAGGAGTAATTATTGCGATAGTAAAGTTGAATTGAAATTGTTGTTTTTCTCATCCATGCATGTATTCTCTCATGGTGTTTAATTTCTAGATTGGTTATTCTACTTTCTCTAATAAATATCTCCTTCGATCTAAAATAAATAAATCTATAATGTTAATTACAACCTTCTCTTCCACATTGTTTGTTTTGTTTTTTGTCTTTCTTTGGACATTAGATGTTTGCAAGGACATTTAATGTGATTGATTGTGTGAATAGTGTGAGCGATTTTTGATTTAGTACCACCAAAATTAAGAGGGAAGTTGAAATACGAGTAAATATGGACGCCAAGAGACAATTCATTCACGTAATCCCGCGGTATAAGTAAGAAGGCGTGTTGACTCAACATTTACCACATCCCCTGACTTGGTAAAGACCTAGTAGGTTTCACTATACTCTTGTGTCTGTATCGACCATTGGCGCTAGTTTTCATAAGTTTCCTCAGTTTCTTCTTCTCTCACCTCCTTTTTCATTTTTCCCAAAAGATCATCTTCTATATGGAGCATGTTTCCAACTAAAAGTCTATACAACCTATAACCAATCAGTCTAAGTAAGCATCATTTTCTTTTTGTGTGTTACTTTCTGATGATTTATTTTGGTGATGATCCATTACACGGAGATGGTGTTGAGAAATCTAAAGATTTGATGATGGGGTTTAGGAGTAATTGGTGCGATAGTAAATTTTAATTGGAAATTGTTGTTTTTTGTCCATGCATGTATTCTCTCATGGTGTTTAATTTCTAGATTGGTAATTCTACTTTCTCAAATAAATTTCTCCTTTGATCTAAAATAAATAAAATAAATAATTCTAGAACTTATCTTCCACATTGTTTGTTTTATTTTTCTATCTTTCTTTGGACATTTGATGTTTGCAAGGACATTTAATGTATATTGATGGTGTGAATAGTGTGAGCTTTTTGATTTAGTACCAACAAAATTTAGAGAAGATGAAATCTGAGTAAATGTAGATGCTAGAGACTATTCATTCTATTAATCCCGCGGTATAAGTAAGAAAGGGTGTGTTGACTCAACATTTCACACATCGTGACTAGGCAAAGACCAAGTATGTTTTACTCTCTTGTCGTTCTGTCATCCGTTAGCGCTACTTTTCATAAAGTTTCCTCCAGTTTCTTCTTCTCTCACCTCCTTCTTCATTTTCCCCAAAGATCATCTTCTTCTCCATGGAGCATGGTTCCACTGCAAGTCTGTACAACCTATACCGATCAGTCTCCAATAAGCATCATTTTCTTTTTGTGTGTTACTTTTTGATGATTTATTTTGGTGATGATCCATTACATGGAGATGGTGTTGAGAATTCTAAAGATTTGAAGATGGGGTTTAGGATTAATTGGTGTCAATACTAAATTTGAATTGAAATTGTTTTGTTTTATGTCCATGCATGTTTCTCTCATGGTGTTTAATTTCTAGATTGGTAATTCTATTTTGTCAAATAAATTTCTACTTCGATCTAAAATAAATAAATCTAAATTGTTATTTACAACCTTATCTTCCGCATTGTTTGTTTTGTTTTCTGTCTTTCTTTGGATATTAAATGTTTGCAAGGACATTTAATGTAGATTGATGGTGTGAATAGTGTGAGCGTTTTTGATTTAGTACCAACAACATTTTGAGGGAAGATGAAATCTGAGTAAATGTGACGCCTAGAGACTATTTATTCCGCCAATCTGCGGTATAAGTAAGAAGTTGTGTTGACTCAACATTGACCACATCCGTGACTAGGTATAGACATAGTATGTTTTACTCTACTCATCGGTCTGTGTCAACTGAATTTGTGCTACTTTCATAAATTTTCCTCCAGTTTCTTCTTCTCACACCTCCTTCTTCATTTTCCCCAAAGATCATCTTCTTGTCCATTGAGTATGTTTCCACCTGCAAGTCTGTACAACCTATAACCAATATGTCTAAGTAAGCATCAATTTCTTTTTGAGTGTTACTTTCTGATGATTTATTTTGGTGATGATCCATTACATGGAAATGGTGTTGAGAATTCTAAAGATTTGATGATGGTTTAGGAGTAATTGGTGTTAATAGTAAATTTGAATTGGAAATTGTTGTTTTTTTGTCCATGCATGTATTTGCTCATGGTGTTTAATTTCTAGATCGGTAATTCTACTTTCTCTAATAAATTTCTCCTTCGATCTAAAATAAATAAATCTAAAATGTTAATTACAACCTTATCTTCCATACTGTTTGTTTTTTTCTGTCTTTCTTTGGACATTAGATGTTTGCAAGGACATTTAATGTAGATTGATGGTGTCAATAGTCTGAGCATTTTTGATTTAGTACCGTCAAAATTTAGAGGGAAGATGAAATCTGAGTAAATGTAGACGCCTAGAGACTATTCATTCACGTAATCCTGCAGTATAAGTAAGAAGGCGTGTTGACTCAACATTTACCACATATGTGACTAGGTAAAGACCTAGTATGTTTTACTCTACACTCTCGGTCTGTCAACCATTGGTGCTACTTTTCATAAAGTTTCCTCTAGTTTCTTCTTCTCTCACCTACTTCTTCATTTTCCCCAAAGATCATCTTCATCTCCATGGAGCATGTTTCCAAGTGCAAGTATGTACAACTCCATAACCAATCAGTCTAAGTACGCATCAATTTATTTTTGTATGCTACTTTCATATGATTTATTTTGGTGATGATACATTGCATAGAGATGGTGTTGATAATTATAAATATTTGATGATTTAGTTTAGGAGTAATTGGTGTTGATAGTAATTTTGAATTGGAAATTGTTGTTTTTCTGCCCATGCATGGATTCTCTCATGGTGTTTAATTTCTAGATTGGTAATTCTACTTTCTCTAATAAATTTCTCATTCGATCTAAAATAAATAAATAAATAAATAATTCTAGAACTTATCTTCCACATTGTTTGTTTTTGTTTTTCTTTCTTTCTTTGGACATTAAATGTTTTGCAAGGATATTTAATTTAGATTGATGGTGTAAATAGTGTGAGAATTTTTTATTTAGTACCAACAAAATTTAGAGGAAGATGAAATCTAAGTAAATGTAGACGCCTAGAGACTTTCATTCACGTAATCCGCGTTATAAGTAAGAAGGCATGTTGACTCAACATTTACCACATCCGTGACTAGGTAAAGACATAGTATCTTTTACTATACTCTGCATCAGTCTGTCAACCGTTGAGCGCTAATTTTCATAAAGTTTCCTCCAGTTTCTTCTTCTTTTCATCTCTTTTTATTTTTCCCCAAAGATCATCTTCTTCTCCTTGGAGCATGTTTCCACCGCAATCTGTACAACCTATAACTAATCGGTCTAAGTAAGCATCATTTTCTTTTTGTGTGTTACTTTCTGATTGATTTATTTTGAGTGTGATCCATTACATGGAGGTGGTGTTGAGAATTCTAAAGATTTATGATGGGGTTTAGGAGTAATTATTCTTTTGATAGTAAAGTTGAATTGGAAATTGTTGTTTTTCTGTCCATGCATGTATTCTCTCATGATGTTTAATTTCTAGATTGGTTATTCTACTTTCTCTAATAAATTTCTCCTTCGATCTAAAATAAATAAATCTATAATGTTAATTACAACCTTCTCCTCCACATTGTTTGTTTTGTTTTCTGTCTTTCTTTGGACATTAGATGTTTGCAAGGACATTTAATGTAGATTGATTGTGTGAATAGTGTGAGCGTTTTTGATTTAGTACCAACAAAAGGTAGGAAGTTGAAATCGAGTAAATAAGGACGCTGAGAGACAATTCATTCCGTGTCCCGCAGGTATAAGTAAAGAAGGCGTGTTGACTCAACATTTACCACATCCCACGACTTGGTAAAGACCTAGTAGGTTCCACTATACTCAGTCTGTCAACCATTGTGACTAGTTTTCATAAAAAAGTTTCCTCAGTTTCTTCTTCTCTCACCTCCTTTTTCATTTTCCCAAAGATCATCTTCTTCTATATCGAGCATGTTTCCAAGCTGAAGAGATGCTGTACAACTATAACCAATCGAGTCTAAGTAAGCATCATTTCTTTTTGTGTGTTACTTTCTGATGATTTATTTTAGTGATGATCCATTACATGGAGATGGTGTTGAGAAATCTAAAGATTTGATGATGGGGTTTAGGAGTAATTGATGCTGATAGTAAATTTTAATTTAGAATTGTTGTTTCATCCATGCATGTATTCTCTCATGGTGTTTAATTTCTAGATTGGTAATTCTACTTTCTCAAATAAATTTCTCCTTCGATCTAAAATAAATAATTCTAGAACTTATCTTCCACATTTTTGTTTTTATTTTCTATCTTTCTTTGGACATTTAATGTTTGCCAGGACATTTAATGTATATTGATAATTGACAAATAGTGTGAGATTTTTGATTTAGTACCAACAAAATTTAGAGAGAGAAGATGAAATCACGAGTAAATGTAGATGCCTAGAGGACTATTCATTCTCGTAATCCAGCGGTATAAGTAAGAAGGTGTGTTGACTCAACATTTCACACATCCGTGACTGGCGAAGACCAAGTATGTTTTACTCTCTTTGTCATTAAATGTCATCCGTTAGCGCTACTTTTCATAAAGTTTCCTCTAGTTTCTTCTTCTCTCACCTCCTTCTTCATTTCCCCAAAAGATCATCTTCTTCTCCATGGAGCATGTTTCCACCTGCAAGTCTATACAACCTATAACCAATCAGTCTAAGTAAGCATCATTTTGTTTTTGTGTGTTAATTTCTGATGATTTATTTTGGTGATGATCCATTACATGGAGATGGTGTTGAGAATTCTAAAGATTTGATGATGGGGTTTAGGAGTAATTGGTATTGACAGTAAATTTTAATTGAAAATTGTTGTTTTTTTGTCCATGCATGTATTCTCTCGTGGTGTTTAATTTCTAGATTGGTAATTCTACTTTCTCTAATAAATTTCTCCTTCGATCTAAAATAAATAAATAAATAAATAATTCTAGAACTTATCTTCCACATTATTTGTTTTGTTTTCTGTCTTTCTTTGGACATTAGATGTTTTGCAAGGACATTTAATGTAGATTGATGGTGTGAATAGTGTGAGATTTTTTGATTTAGTACCAACAAAATTTAGAGGGGAGATAAAATCTGAGTAAATGTAGACGCCTAGAGACTACTCATTCACGTAATCCTGCGTTATAAGTAAGAAGGCATGTTGACTCAAAATTTACCACATCCGTGACTAGGTAAAGACATAGTATGTTTTACTCTACTCTGTCGGTCTGTCAATCGTCGGCGCTACTTGTCATAAAGTTTCCTCCTGTTTCTTCTTCACTCACCTCCTTCTTCATTTCCCCCAAAGATCAACTTCTTCTCCTTGGAGCATGTTTCCACCTGCAAGTCTGTACAACTTATAACTAATCAGTCTAAGTAAGCATCATTTTCTTTTTGTGTGTTACTTTCTGATGATTTATTTTGGTGATGATCCATTACATGGAGGTGGTGTTGAGAATTCTAAAGATTTGATGATGGGGTTTAGGATTAATTGGTGTTGATACTAAATTTGAATTGGAAATTGTTGTTTTTCTGTCCATGCATGTATTCTCTCATGGTGTTTAATTTCTAGATTGGTAATTCTATTTTGTCTAATAAATTTCTACTTCGATCTAAAATAAATAAATCTAAATTGTTAATTACAATCTTATCTTCCGCATTGTTTGTTTTGTTTTCTGTCTTTCTTTGGACATTAAATATTTGCAAGGACATTTAATGTAGATTGATGGTGTGAATAGTGTGAGCGTTTTTGATTTAGTACCAACAAAATTTTGAGGGAAGATGAAATCTGAGTAAATGTAGACGCCTAGAGACTATTTATTCACGTAATCCTGCGGTATAAGTATGAAGGCGTGTTGACTCAACATTTACCACATATGTGACTAGGTAAAGACCTAGTATGTTTTACTCTACACTCTCGGTTTGTCAACCTTTGGCGCTACTTTTCATAAAGTTTCCTCTAGTTTCTTCTTCTCTCACCTACTTTTTCATTTTCCCCAAAGATCATCTTCATCTCCATGGAGCATGTTTCCACGTGCAAGTATGTACAACCTATAACCAATCAGTCTAAGTACGCATCAATTTATTTTTGTATGCTACTTTCATATGATTTATTTTGGTGATGATACATTGCATAGAGATGGTGTTGAGAATTATAAATATTTGATGATTTAGTTTAGGAGTAATTGGTGTTGATAGTAATTTTGAATTGGAAATTGTTGTTTTTATGTCCATGCATGGATTCTCTCATGGTGTTTAATTTCTAGATTGGTAATTCTACTTTCTCTAATAAATTTCTCATTCGATCTAAAATAAATAAATATATAATTCTAAATTGTTAATTACAACCTTATCTTCCACATTGTTTGTTTTGTTTTCTGTCTTTCTTTGGACATTAGATGTTTGCAAGGATATTTAATTTAGATTGATAGTGTAAATAGTGTGAGCATTTTTTATTTAGTACCAACAAAATTTAGAGGGAAGATGAAATCTGAGTAAATGTAGACGCCTAGAGACTTTCATTCACGTAATCCCGCAAAATAAGTAAGAAGGCATGTTGACTCAACATTTACCACATCCGTGACTAGGTAAAGACATAGTATCTTTTACTGTACTCTGTCTCGGTCTGTCAACCGTTGGTGCTACTTTTCATAAAATTTCCTCCAGTTTCTTCTTCTCTCACCTCCTTCTTCATTTTCCCCAAAGATCATCTTCTTCTCCATGGAGCATGTTTCCACCTGCAAGTCTGTACAACCTATAACCAATCATTCTAAGTAAGCATCATTTTCTTTTTGTGTGTTACTTTCTGATGATTTATTTTGGTGATGATCCATTACATGGAGGTGGTGTTGAGAATTCTAAAGATTTGATGATGGGGTTTAGGAGTAATTGTTACTGATAGTAAAGTTGAATTGGAAATTGTTGTTTTTTTGTCCATGCATGTATTCTCTCATGGTGTTTAATTTCTAGATTGGTTATTCTACTTTCTCTAATAATTTTCTCCTTCGATCTAAAATAAATAAATCTATAATTATAATTACAACCTTCTCTTCCACATTGTTTGTTTTGTTTTCTGTCTTTCTTTGGACATTAGATGTTTGCAAGGACATTTAATGTAGATTGATGGTGTGAATAGTGTGAGCGTTTTTGATTTAGTACCAACAAAATTAAGAGGGAAGTTGAAATCTGAGTAAATATGGACGCCAAGAGACAATTCATTCACGTAATCCCGCGGTATAAGTAAGAAGGCGTGTTGACTCAACATTTACCACATCCCTTACTTGGTAAAGACCTAGTAGGTTTCACTATACTCTGTCAGTCTGTCAACTGTTGGCGCTAGTTTTCATAAAGTTTCCTCCAGTTTCTTCTTCTCTCACCTCCTTCTTCATTTTTCCCAAAGATCATCTTCTTCTATATGGAGCATGTTTCCAACTGAAAGTTTGTACAACCTATAACCAATCAGTCTAAGTAAGCATCATTTTCTTTTTGTGTGTTACTTTCTGATGATTTATTTTGGTGATGATCCATTACATGGAGATGGTGTTGAGAAATCTAAAGATTTGATGATGGGGTTTAGGAGTAATTGGTACTGATAGTAAATTTTAATTGGAAATTGTTGTTTTTCTGTCCATGCATGTATTCTCTCATGGTGTTTAATTTCTAGATTGGTAATTCTACTTTCTCAAATAAATTTCTCCTTCGATCTAAAATAAATAAATAAATAATTCTAGAACTTATCTTCCACATTGTTTGTTTTATTTTCTATCTTTCTTTGGACATTTGATGTTTGCAAGGACATTTAATGTATATTGATGGTGTGAATAGTGTGAGATTTTTTGATTTAGTACCAACAAAATTTAGAGAGAAGATGAAATCTGAGTAAATGTAGATGCCTAGAGACTATTCATTCTCGTAATCCCGCGGTATAAGTAAGAAGGCGTGTTGACTCAACATTTCACACATCCGTGACTAGGCAAAGACCAAGTATGTTTTACTCTACTGTGTCGTTCTGTGATCCGTTGGCGCTACTTTTCATAAAGTTTCCTCCAGTTTCTTCTTCTCTCACCTCCTTCTTCATTTTCCCCAAAGATCATCTTCTTCTCCATGGAGCATGGTTCCACCTGCAAGTCTGTACAACCTATACCAATCAGTCTCAATAAGCATCATTTTCTTTTTGTGTGTTACTTTTTGATGATTTATTTTGGTGATGATCCATTACATGGAGATGGTGTTGAGAATTCTAAAGATTTGATGATGGGGTTTAGGATTAATTGGTGTTGATACTAAATTTGAATTGGAAATTGTTGGTTTTCTGTCCATGCATGTATTCTCTCATGGTGTTTAATTTCTAGATTGGTAATTCTATTTTGTCTAATAAATTTCTACTTCGATCTAAAATAAATAAATCTAAATTGTTAATTACAATCTTATCTTCCGCATTGTTTGTTTTGTTTTCTGTCTTTCTTAGGACATTAAATATTTGTAAGGACATTTAATGTAGATTGATGGTGTGAATAGTGTGAGCCTTTTTGATTTAGTACCAACAACATTTTGAGGGAAGATGAAATCTGAGTAAATGTAGACGCCTAGAGACTATTTATTCACGTAATCCTGCGGTATAAGTAAGAAGTTGTGTTGACTCAACATTTACCACATCCGTGACTAGGTATAGACATAGTATGTTTTACTCTACTCGGTCGGTATGTCAACCGTTGGTGCTACTTTTCATAAATTTTCCTCCAGTTTCTTCTTCTCACACCTCCTTCTTCATTTTCCCCAAAGATCATCTTCTTGTCCATTGAGTATGTTTCCACCTGCAAGTATGTACAACCTATAACCAATATGTCTAAGTAAGCATCAATTTCTTTTTGAGTGTTACTTTCTGATGATTTATTTTGGTGATGATCCATTACATGGAGAAGGTGTTGAGAATTCTAAAGATTTGATGATGGTTTAGGAGTAATTGGTGTTAATAGTAAATTTGAATTGGAAATTGTTGTTTTTTTGTCCATGCATATATTTGCTCATGGTGTTTAATTTCTAGATCGGTAATTCTACTTTCTCTAATAAATTTCTCCTTCGATCTAAAATAAATAAATAAATAATTCTAAAATGTTAATTACAACCTTATCTTCCATACTGTTTGTTTTTTTCTGTCTTTCTTTGGACATTATATGTTTGCAAGGACATTTAATGTAGATTGATGGTGTCAATAGTCTGAGCATTTTTGATTTAGTACTGTCAAAATTTAGAGGGAAGATGAAATCTGAGTAAATGTAGACGCCTAGAGACTATTCATTCACATAATCTTGCAGTATAAGTAAGAAGGCGTGTTGACACAACATTTACCACATATGTGACTAGGTAAAGACCTAGTATGTTTTACTCTACACTCTCGGTTTGTCAACCATTGGTGCTACTTTTCATAAAGTTTCCTCTAGTTTCTTCTTCTCTCACCTACTTCTTCATTTTCCCCAAAGATCATCTTCATCTCCATGGAGCATGTTTCCACGTGCAAGTATGTACAACCTATAACCAATCAGTCTAAGTACGCATCAATTTATTTTTGTATGCTACTTTCATATGATTTATTTTGGTGATGATACATTGCATAGAGATGGTGTTGAGAATTATAAATATTTGATGATTTAGTTTAGGAGTAATTGGTGTTGATAGTAATTTTGAATTGGAAATTGTTGTTTTTCTGTCCATGCATGGATTCTCTCATGGTGTTTAATTTCTAGATTGGTAATTCTACTTTCTCTAATAAATTTCTCATTCGATCTAAAATAAATAAATATATAATTCTAAATTGTTAATTACAACCTTATCTTCCACATTGTTTGTTTTGTTTTCTGTCTTTCTTTGGACATTAGATGTTTGCAAGGATATTTAATTTAGATTGATGGTGTAAATAGTGTGAGAATTTTTTATTTAGTACCAACAAAATTTAGAGGGAAGATGAAATCTGAATAAATGTAGACGCCTAGAGACTTTCATTCACGTAATCCCGCAAAATAAGTAAGAAGGCATGTTGACTCAACATTTACCACATCCGTGACTAGGTAAAGACATAGTATCTTTTACTCTACTCTGTCAGTCTGTCAACCGTTGGTGCTACTTTTCATAAAATTTCCTCCAGTTTCTTCTTCTCTCACCTCCTTCTTTATTTTCCCCAAAGATCATCTTCTTCTCCATGGAGCATGTTTCCACCTGCAAGTATGTACAACCTATGACCAATCATTCTAAGTAAGCATCATTTTCTTTTTGTGTGTTAATTTCTGATGAAAGCAAACCACTACAGAGGTACTAAGCAGTTGTTTTCAAAAATCAGTTTATCGGACTGTTGTTTCTTTGTACGTAGATTCTCTTTCAGGAATTTAGTTGAGCAGATTGCAGGCGCTAAAATGGTAGTGAAAGAGGTAGGCATTTAGTTATATTTTGTGTCTCCTTTAAATAACTTTTGTCTCTTGCAATATTGTAGCCTAAAACA
Organism: Papaver bracteatum; assembly: GCA_023529315.1. Classification (NCBI taxonomy): domain Eukaryota; kingdom Viridiplantae; phylum Streptophyta; class Magnoliopsida; order Ranunculales; family Papaveraceae; genus Papaver; species Papaver bracteatum. The sequence continues at coordinate 21,627 of JAJJWX010001889.1, forward strand.
AACCCCACGATCTCAAAATCTAAAAGCTTCAAATCTTGGTCGCACACTAATCGGAACTGACGGCAAAGAGAAAACATGTTGGTTGATTTCATGGCTCAAAATCTACCCAAAATCAATATATATTGATACTTGAGTTTCCTATTCATGTTGGCTTCTAAATCCGAGTCTTATCTAGTGTCAAACAACTCTTTTACTTAGCCCTTGAACCATGGTTATACTGCATCAGAAGACCAAGGCATAACTAATGGGGTCTTCACTACTTCCTTGATGCCAGAACTGCACCAAATTCCCAGTATTCGAACCATAAATTCATGAAAAACTACAACAAAACATAACCCAACATACCACTTTATTTACCAAACCAATAACAATCTCCAGATTTACAAACCATTTCAGTTCATTTTCTTTGAATTAATTACTAATACAAGCTTCTAATTATTCAACCATATCCACTTAATCATGGAAGAGACAACACTGAAAATGAGAAGGTACCAAATACACTATCAACTTTTTCGTTTGGCAACCTATATGGGAAAATCAAATACAATTGTAAGTAGACCAACTTAATGATCTTTGACAATATATGTAGAGTTTATATCTATATCTCTTTTCAATCATAAAATATATACAATGGAGTATGTGAAACTAATTGTTAAAAAGAGTACTTGGAGGATCTCAAAAATCAATATACAAGATCAATATTCTTGTCGTATCCAAATATTTAGATCTCGATTAAGACAAGTATGAAACTTGTTATATATCTTTTAGGATACGAATTCTATAAGAAAAAAGTCTTGTAATTGATCTTAATTATATGGATGTATCTACTAAGATTGAGTATGTGCTACTTGTGTCAATCTTTTTATAAAGATAAATATATAATGCGGAAAAAGAAATAACACAGACACAAGAAGTTTTGTTAACGAGAAAAACGCAATAGCAGAAAAACCCTAGGACCTTGTCCATATTTGAATATCAAACTATATTAAGCCTCTAAAGGCACTAGCCTACTATAAGACTTCGGACTGACATGTAGTTGAGA